>LPNX010406808.1:0-26461 GCA_001517045.1 Pseudotsuga menziesii
ATGCCAATCTAGGATGTAATTAGCTAATGAGTCAGCAACTACATTATGTTCCCTAGGAATATGCCTATAAGTGATGGTTTCAAATGATCTTTCTAGCAAATGTACCCTCCAGAAGAGGCGGAGAAGCACAAGGTTTCTAATGGTGTAAACATGGTTTAAATGACAAACCATGAGTTATGAGTCCATCAAGACTATTATATTGTGAACATATTGGGAGGCAGCTTCAATCAGAAGACAGATGACTGCTTCACACTCGGCCATGTTATTAGTAGTGGGACCTATAAAAACCACTCCTGAACTGACCAAATATTTAACTGGGGAGTAGAGGACCCAAGCAGCCGAGGCAAGATTTAAGGTGTGGTGGCAAGCACCATCAGCAAAGTCATAGAAAGCCATCTGCATGACCAAAACACAGTATAAATATATGTGGACACTAAACTCAAAACCATCTTGAAAATACTGAAAGCACACTGAAATTCAAGCAATATACATATATAAGATACTATCCAAGAAATACCTAGGCATAGTACCTTTTTACGTACAACCCATTGCGAGGTTTCCCCAAAGGGATTCCATCATAATCAATGAGCTCGTAGGCTCCTTTCTCTACAACCTTAGAAATGACGAAAGGTCCATACCACATGGACTCAAACTTACCCTTCCCTAGTATGTCGTATCTCTAATCGTAAGTCAAAACTAGGTCACCCTCATTAAAGACATGAGGTTGGAAAAATTTATTGTACTGTGCCTTGACGTGTTTCTTATGTGCCTCATTATTCAAGGAAGCATCTCTTCAAGTCTCATCAAGGTTATTCAAGTACAAAAATATTTCTTGCTCTGCGGAAGTGTCTTGGAGAAGTTCGACGGCAAATTGTAAATATGGAATATGACATTGAATCGGTAAGACAGCTTCAAGTACATAGACAAGATGGAATGGCGTGAAACCAGTGGCTATTTTCATCGAATTTCGATAGGCCCAAAGAGAAGAAAAAAGAAAATGGTTCCAGTTGGATTTATGATCTCCAACCATCCGACGAAGCATAGTTTTTAAAACTTTTTTAGTGGCCTCTACCTAAGCATTAGCTTGTGGATAATATGGCGTAGATTTTTCATGGTGAAAACCTAGCTTGGCACTCAGTTCCTCTATCATTTGATTACGGAAATGGGATCTGTGATCATTAATGATGGATTGCAGGACTCCAAATCTAGGTATGATATGATTGAACAGGAAGAGAGCAGCAGTCTTACCATCTTCTGTATATGTAGGCTATGGCCTCAGCCAATTTTGTGAAATAGTCAATGGATATCATGATGTAACCATGCCCCTTGGTTGAGGTAGGCTTATAATGCATGAATTCAATCCTCATTTTGGCAAATGGGCCAATGGCAATGACGGGGTGTAGCGGAGAAGGATGGGTGCGCTTTTTAGGATAAAAGTGTTGATAAGGTGGGCATTTCTTAACATCTTAATGATATCCTTTGAAGACTAAAGGCCAGAAATAGCCAGTGTGAAGGATTTTCTAGGTTATAGCCATCCCACATAAATGACTGCCACATGCTCTAGAGTGGCAATCATTCAATACATGTTCAACCTCCTCATGGGTGAGGCATCACCGGAGAATAGAGTCAATCCCATATCTATACAAGGAATCATTAAGGATGAGGTAGTATTTCATGTGGTGACAGATACGATGGCGATCATCATGGGATAAATGCGGCTGAAATTGTTGTGTTTGGAGATAAATAAGAAAATATCCACACCAAGGGTCGGTAGTGCTAATCAGGAACATAAATTCATATGAAAATGAATCACTGGGCCTAGATTCCGTCGAAGCACAGGGAAGATCACGCATAAGCTCGAAAAAGGCCAAGAATTTCTTTGATGTGGCTTTGGAAAATTCCAGATCAAATTCATGTAGTATAACTATCCATCGGGAGTACTTGCCCCCGAGCACCTAACGAGTCAAGATGCAATACATAGGGTTCTAGTCTGCCAATACAGTGGTAGTGCAGAGTAGAATGAAGTGACGAAACTTTTGTATAGCAATGACCATGGCCAATGCTAACTTTTCCATATTTGAATAGCGAGTTTTAGAATACATAAGATTCTTACTAGCATAATAAATCACGTGCTCCTAACCGTGGAGATTTTCTTGCACTAAAACCATAGCGATAGTAGTAGCGGATGCAACAATATACAAGAGAAAGTACTTTGAATAATATGTGGGTGTATCATGGGTGAATGAGTGAGAGTGTGCTTAAGATGATCAAAGGCGTGTTGGGCCTGGTCATCCTAGAAGAACGGGGTGTTCTTCTTAAGGAGACGCATATAATCGTGTGTTTTCTTTGCGAAATTGCACACGAAATGACGGAGAAAGTTTTCCTTCCCTTGCAAAATTTGGAGTTCAAGGAGATTAGTTGGGGCTAGTAGAGCTAAAATGATGACAATTTTCAAAGGATCAATCCGGATGCCATCTTTGGATACCAAAAAACCTAGCAGACGTCCCGACTCAACGCAAAATACACATTTATGCAGATTGAGCCGTATATTATAATGACGGCATCTCAGGAATATCTCTCTAAGATGACCAGGCTGGTTCTCCCATCACTATGAATGAGCACAGAGGTTGTCAAGGTATGGTTCAACAATATGTTTAATATTGTGAAATGCATAGGACATCACGCGCTGGAAAGTGGCTCCAGCTTTTTTCAATCCAAAAGGTAACTTCTTATATGCAAAGGTTCCCCATGGGAAAATGAATTCTGTCTTATGCTGATCGGAGGGTAATATCTCAATCTGATTATAGCCAAAAGAAGTCATCCATAAATGAAAAGATGACACTTCCAGCACAGTTTTCGATAATTTGATCGATGTGCGGAGTAGGAAAGTTGTCCTTGGGACAAGATTTATTCAAATATTTAAAGTTGATACAGACTCTAATGGTGCCCTACTTTTTATTGACAGGGACAATGTTCGATACCCATTCCATCAGGGGTACAGGATAAATAAACCCAGCTTTGAGAAGTTTCTCAATTTCAACTTTAATAGCTATGGGCTTGCGAGGATGGACTTGCCTTATTTTTTGCTTGACAAGTTTAGCTGTGGGATATGTTTTAATCTCATGGAACACAATCGAGGGGTCAATCCCCAACATATATTCATAGGATCAGGCAAAAATATCATGGAATTCTTTGAAAAGTGCCCTGTATGCTACAGATCGATCTGCCGAGTAGTTCTGCCCAACATGAACATGCTCAATAGTATCAGGCTTGGTTGATATGTCAATCAGATTCATCTGAGTAATGTTGCAAAGGTTTCCTTCAGAATCTGTATGTTGCAACAATATGGGACTTTGGGGTACGTTGACAATATCAGTAGGAAACAAGGATGCATAATCATGGCTAACTGAATTGGTGTTGGGGAGGAACATGGATCTATGATGGTGATCCTCCAAAATGGACTCATCTGTATTCATGAGCTCCATAATGGACTCATCAGAAGGGGAAGTCTGAGAGATATAATCTAAATTAGGGAGAGAGGGTTCTAATTTATATGGTAAATGGTAAGGATCCGAAGCCACTATATGAAGGTCATGTTGTAATCTCAAAGATCACATAAGGTTACCAATAATACATACTAAAACATACATATAAACAGAGACAAAAGACAAGAACAGATAGGATAGAACATAATACTTTATTATAATGAGTTCATACAAAGCACAGAACTGAACTGAGTTCTTGTGTGGCTCAACAGCCTAATATATACAACTTAGAAACAATTACAAAATAACTACCTGTCGGTTCGGTGAACCGACACGACTGTTAGTTTAGCTGACTTAATTAACTAGTTTAGTCGGTCCATCGACTAAGTCGACTGACTAAGTCGGTCTTCGTTCAAGTCGACTTATGTCGACTTGCTCCTTCTACATCTCCCCCATGAACAAAACATTTCTTCGTCCCGAAGAAATAGGGAGGTACAAAAATTGTTAGTGTTGGTCGGACCCTGCAAAATTGCTACTGAGGTGGATTGTGCAGACGGATAGTTGGTCTTCGCTGGACGCATACTTCAACTATGGCTAGTGCAGTGACGGCAAGATGATGCTGGAAATCTGTCCATGTCTGTAACGCTTTCTGGATGTCGATCGTCAGAGTAGTAAGATTTTAAAGTACCGACATCTTTTCTTCCATGTTCATTTCTGCAATGTTTTCCATGTTGGGACCCAACATTTGGTTCTGTTCTTCTGCAACATCAAGGATTCGTTTCATCTGCGACGGTCCATTATTTATAGGCGTGGGAATGGTGGAGTGTCGAACTGGTTGTATTAATGGCGGACTTCACAGTCCAACTGCAATACTCGAGTGTGATTTGGGGAATCTGGTTCGGCGCTAGAGGCCATTAATGTGTGATGGGACTCTCGAGGTCGACAGTTGGTGTCGGTGATGAAAATGGTCAGCATGACTGGTCGATGAGGATGGTCGATGAAAATGATGTCGGTTGTCGAAGGGATGAGTTGCTGTCATGCTGGGTGCTTTTGGTCGTATTGTTTTGTTTTTGGAATTTTTCTAACTTTTTATAGGTTTGGGGTGACAGTTACGGTAGTTATTCGATTTTTTTTTCCAGTTTCGGTACCGTTTCAGTCGGGCTCCATTAATGAGCTTCCGAAATACTAGGCCTTGCAATGTTTTTAGTTGGACTGAACCATTGGGGTGTATTTCTTCGACAACATAGGGTCCCATCCATTCTGTGTGCAGTTTCTTTGGTTTTCCTTTTACTCGACTGTTATAGAGTAAGGAAAGGTCACCGGCCGACAAGTTTTTGCATTTGAGGTTACGGTCATGCCAAGCTTTATGCTATTGCTTTTGAATTTCCTGGTGTTGAAGAGCCATAACTCTATGTTCTTCCATCTTACTGAGTTGGAACAATCGATCCTTTATTGAATGCTCGACATCGACATGTAGTAGTTGAGCTACAATAGGTGCCTGCTGTCGGAAGTGTAGGGAGACGGCTGCTTCTTTTCCATATACCAGTCGAAAGGGAGTGTGGTCGGTCGATCGTTTATACACAGTACTGTATGCCCATAAGACTGTAGGGATATTCTCATCCCAGTCGTCTTTGTCGGTATTGCAGATTTTAGTTAACCCTTTGGTCAATGTTTTGTCGAAGGCTTCAATCGCACCATTCGACTGCGGATGGTATGTTGTACTTCGACGGTGGTCGATGTGAAACTGGTCGGTCAAATTTTTGATAGTTTTGTTCACAAAGTGTGATCCTTGGTCGTTGATCAATGTGAGTGGGCATCCAAATCGAGTAATGATGTTTTCATATATGAATTTAGCAGCTATCTCACTTGAACATGTCTCGACAGGTTCAGCTTCTGCCCATTTAGTGACATATTCCACTGGAGTGATAATATATCTTGCACCTGATCGTCGGGCTGGGACAAAGAATGGTCCTATGAATTCTATAGCCCAAATTTCAAATGTGAGACTAGGGTTTACAGAGACCAGGGGCATTTCTGTGCTCGGCAGTGGTCGACCAAGTCATTGACATCTATCACATCGACTAACAAAATTTTTACAATCTCTGTGAAGTGTCAGCCACCATAATCCAGACTGTTGGATTTTCTTGGCAGTTGTGTCGGCTTGAAAATGTCCTCCTGCAGGGCCAAAATGTTCTTCGTGCATGATTTGGTCTCATTCATGGTCAAGTACACATATTCTAAGGACATCGTATAACCCCATTTTATATAGAAATCCATTAATGAGGCTGTAAGGGGTAGCCTTCATAGCTAGGATTTGCTTCTTCTTGGTGTTCAGGCCTGCTGGGGCCTGACCTGTCGCCAAGAACTGAGCAATCTCTTCCAGTTATTCTGGTACTGCTTCTATACGAATAAGATGTGCATCCGGCAAGTGGTCATCGACTCTGGTCAGCTCCTCTCCTTTGTCGATACGGGATAGGTGGTCGGGCCCGACATTGAGTTTTCCTGGTCGGACCACTACTTCAAACTCAAACTCTTGAAAAAGAAGTAGCCATCGACAAATTCTTCCATGATGAAGGGGTTTATTGACAAGGTATTTCAACGCTTGATGGTCGGTGTAAAATATGAAGGGGTTGGCTAACAGGTAATGTCAATACTTTTGAAGGGCGAAGACCATACCTAGGGCTTCCCTGTCGGTGGTCAAATAGTTTTTTTCAGACTTATTTAATTTTCGACTGCTATCAACTATAGGGTAATCCATGCCATCATCACCTGGTTGAGTCAGGATTGCTCCAATTGCTATTCCTGATGCATCAATATGCACATGAAACTTGGTCGACCAATTGGGAAATTTTAGTATGGGGGCTTCGACCCGTTTTCTCTTTAGGTTGTCGAAGGATATTTGGCATTCCGCTATCCACTTAAATTCTTGATCTTCCTTTAGCAGCTCTTACAGAGGGTAGGTCATGTCTGAATAATGTCTGATAAACTTTCAGTAATACCCTGTATGTCCCAATAACACTCAAACTTGTTTAGGGTTTATTGGAGGCTTCAAGTCGAGGATGATTTTAATTTTGGCAAAATAAACCTTAATACCATCTTTGCAAACAACATGTCCTAGTAGTAGCCCTATGGGGGTCATAAAGATACACTTCTTAATGTTTAAGGAGAGTTGGATCTGTCGACATATTTCCAGCATAAGTTGGAGCCACGTGCAGTGGTCTTTTAGGGTTGAATAGATAGTCCAGTCGTCAAAGTAGACTGCCATGGTTTTATAGATGTATTCCTGGAAATTTTTTACAACACTTTTGGAAAAGACTGCAGGTGCATTCTTTAGTCCAAAAGGCATAACCCTATAAGCAAAAGAGCCAAATTCATAGACAAATGTTGTTTTCTTCTGTTCTTCCTTTGCTATAGGTACTTGGTTATATCCTGAAAATCCATCTGTGAATGAGTAGCATTCATGTCCTGCCACTTCATTCAAGATTTCATCAGCATAGGGGGTTGGGAATGGATCTGTTAGTGTGACTTTGTTAAGCTCTCGAAAGTCGACACAAATCCGTAACCTAGTCTGGTCATGTTTCTTAGGCTGTATGACCATGGGGCTTGCCCATTCCGACTGGTCGATGGGGTAAATAATTCCTGCTGCTAACATGTTGTCTATTTCCTTCTTAACTATCTCCTTATACTTATGAGCTAGTTTATAAGGTCGTTTCTTAACAGGTCGGACATTAGGTTTAGTATCTATTTTCATCTCTCCCATTTCCTGTACGGGGCCTTTTAAGTCTTTGTAGTCCCGTGCAAAGACATCTTGGAACTCTCTAAGTAGGTTGACGATTTCAGTGGTTTGATGTTCGTTCCAATAGTCACCAATCTTAGCTATTTTTGGACAGTCGTCATTTGAAATGTCGACCTCCTTGGTTTTGACTTTTGCATCCAGCCACTCTAGTGCTTTAGCTTCATTGATTGGCTGCGTTCCCTCTTTGAACTATGAGAATGTAGCAGGGAAGTCGGCTGCAGTCATTCTGTCAAGGTCGGGTTTATCTGTGGTCTCAACTTTCAAGATGGAATAGATAGGTTTGTTGGTTTCACTGTGGTCAGGGATCCATCTGAAGCTCTTTCCTGTGGTATGTTCATTTTCTAAGTGCAAGCGGGTCGACTGTGGTCTAGATGTAGTTTGTACAGTATTACAGTCCTTAACCTGTCAATTGGTCTGGGAGGGTGGATTGACAGTCGGTTGGAGGAATTGTTTGATTTGTTGTGCTATCTCATCCAATTTTGCATTTTGAGGTGTAAATTGGAAGTCTTTGATAAAGTTTTCTCTTAATTCCTGCCAAAAGAAGGTTTATCCTCTAGCTTCCTCCATCTTATACCATTTGTTGGGTAAGTCCTCTAAGGTTGAAGGAAATAAATGGGGCCAGGCTCTCTCATCTTTGTAACCAAGTCTTCTCCACTCCTTTTCACAAGTCCTAATGTTGTCTTCTGGGTTCTGGCCTTGAGTGAAGATAGGGATTTGGGCTTCCTGTGTTAACTTATTCCCTCCAAACCATTCGACAAAGAAGGTTGAAGCAGTTGTCCAGGTCTGTAGTTTTGATTGATGGGTATCCCACCATCTAACTACTTGACCTGTAAATGTTTCCACTAAGCTTTGCAGGCGACCATGTTCTCCAATATTTTTAGAGACTTGTTTGATATGCATAACTGGGGATTCCCTCTCCTTATACCTAGAAAGTTGATCAGTGTTTAAGTTCATGGGTTGTAAGGTAGGGCGTTCCCTGAGTTTCTTTTCAAAAAATTTAGGTATAATGGATACGATGCAGCACTGTCAGGTAGGTTTTTTCTGGACTGTTTGAATAGTCCAACACCCTCTTGCTTGTGTTTCGTAGTTTTATATCTCCCAGTCATAGAGTTCAGTGTCTGAATTATACCCGACTGAGTTCGGGTTACCTAAGTAAAGCTCCCCTTGGGCGTTTGGTTCCGTATAGTCGGTATTGTTCTGGATCTGATAAAGTTGTCGAACATCGACTTCCTCATCAATCGGTTCAATCCAAGGTTATCCTTGGGATGGATTGATAGGTACTATGACCTTTTGGCCATTCCCTTTGAGCTTAATACGTTCTTTGTCTAAAGAGATAGAAGCTTTCATCTTTCGACCCCAAGGTCGACCGACAAGGGCTCGGAAGGAGCTAGATCCTTCCTTTGGGTCAATAATTTCGAAATCAACCTTAGTTGATATTCCCTTGATGGTCGTGTCTACGTTTTTCCAAACCCCAATGGGTTCAATGAGACCTTGGTCGGATAGTTTGAGGTATATGCCTGACTCATAGAGTCGAGGTCTACCCATCTTTTCCCATGTGTATCGGGTCATAATATTTACCTGAGACCCGAAATCAAGCACTACTTTTTTGACATGAAAACCTTCGATTTCTAGGTCGACTAGAGGGTCGACATCGTTTTTGTCTTTTTGATTTAGGTTGAAAATGTTCTTAGTTTGTTTTTCAGGGTTAGTACTTTTGATTTGATGCAATAAATCAATGAAGTGGGCTACCGACTCATCTGTTTGAATGAGATGGGTTAACTACTGTGTCGTTCTAAGTTGACTGTGAATAATGTCGTCTTGCTGTGCAATGTTTTGAAATATGTGTGATGCCTCTTGATAGGTGTGTTTTTGCTTTATAGGGTCTGGATAATTAATGGTGTCTTTTATCTTGGTAACTTGTGGGTTATCAGGCCCCGTTTTTGTGCCTTGACGAGTGACAATATGCAGATTTTTAGTATGTAATACATCATGCTTTTGTACACAGGAAAAGACATTAACATTATTTTTCATATTAATTTTTTCCAACATAGTAGGACAATCCTCCAAGGAGTGATCGCCTAATCCACAATGCGTACAGAATTTCAGGTCAGTTCTGTCCTTGTATGGATAGTATACACATCTGTGCCCTTCTTTATAGAAAATGAAGCATTGGCTAGGTCGACGAGTGCGTATGTCTTGATTCCCAACGAATCGACTTCTTCCAAACCATTGTCGTCAATTGTCATACCGACGGTCATATCATCGGCTATTAGCTTGTTGTCCATTCTGATTGTTGGAATTTCTTTGCTCATTAGTCTGTGCTACTGTGTTTGTCTAGTAGACGGCCTGGTAGTTCTGTCTATTTTTTAAGTTCAATTGATAGTCGGCCATGTTGTGGCTTTTTGTCTCACAGATGGCACACCAGGAGGCCTTTCCATTCTTCATGTTGTATGGAAAGTCAGCTGTAGAATGGTCTCCACGTTCCTGGCAGATGTCGCAAAACGCTTTAGCCTGGACCAAACGGACATCTTGTCGACTGTACTGCTGTCGACAAGTATCTTTTGAATGACCGTCCGTCGAACAGTTTGTACACCAGATCTCTTGATTCTTTAGGATCAACTCTTTTAAAGAATTCTGGACATTTTCTAGTTGTTCCTCCAGGCAGTGGTCTGTGGGATATGCAGGGATATCTTCATCCATCTCAACCTACAGATCTTTTGTCAGCGTGTCTTCATATGTCTTGAAAGTTTCCAGACTGATATGTCGGCGAACTTTCTATGATAGACCTGCAAGGAACCATTGAATTAGTAATTGTTCTTCAATATCATAATCGAGTTGGCTCAGTAGGTCCTTCCAGCGTTTGTCATAGTTGCGGACAGTTTCTCCTGGCTTCTGTTGGGTTGTTTTCAGCTTTTTGGCTACCAAGTGCTTAGCATCTGGGGTTTTGAAAAAGGACAAGAATTGCGCCTTTATCTCAGCTTTGGTCGCCTTGGGGGTCTTTTCTGTGAATGTCATGAACCATTTCAAGGCTCGTTTGCGTAGGGCCCCTGCGAACTGGGCCATCTATCGTTCTTCATCCGTGACCTGGTTTGCTTCCCAGGTCGACTCACAGACGAACCAATGTCATCTGGGGTCTTCATCCCCCTCGTAGAGAGCAATGTGAGCAGTGCTGTGACCCATGCTTGAATCACTATTACTACTCTCAGAAGTGGGCGGGGTGGGAGGTGTGGGTGGTGGTGAAGGTGGGTTTGTTGATACAGTCGAACATGTGGGGGTGATGATGGGGTTTTGGTCGACGGAACTTATGCTTCCGTCGGTGGTCGATTCTTTCGCGCCGTACAGTGGATTGTTGTGGAGGTGTATTGTCGATGTTCCACTATTGATGTCACTCTGTGTACACAGGTCATCTTCTTTGAGTTCTTCTAGAGTTGTATGTGGCAGGGGGGGTGCTCCTTCATGTGTCGGTAGGAGCAAGTGGATACTCCGAAAGGATGGTGCCGTTTGAAAGGTCACCCAGTTCCCTTCGACCGGTCGGCGAATGATAAGATGTCATCCTGGGTACGGTTCATCACCTAGTCGAATCCAGATAGTAATGTCACCAGCTCTTTGTCGGAGGTCTTCTTCGACAATAGTCTGTGTTACGGTATGTGGATTGACTGGGGACAGGATGACTTCATCGGGAACCGTTATTTGGAAAGATTCTTGCTGCTCTATCCACACTTCTACATCCTTAGGGTCCGTCTCTTCCTCTACGCCTTATTCTTGTCGGTCATGACCCGACGCTGGCGGAATCTCATCACGGTTGGTCTCCCTAGGGTTTTGTTCTCGACGCAGCTCGTCGGCTCATTCACATCTGGCTTCCCTTCTCTGCTGTTGTTCGTCCCTCTCGATTCTCTTAATGTTCGACATACTTTTATACAATACTATTCCTTCGGGTCCTCTTTGGTCGACTATTCATTACTGGCTTAAATCTGGTTGACCAGTATCCACTATGCTCCCTCTCCGACACACGACTAGCTACCCCCCCATAGCCTACCCGACACTTTTTAGAAAGCTCGGATAATGCTGTCTATTTGTTCAGGAAGTATTCCCACTCCCTTTCAGCGATGAATTTCTCCCACTTCTTTTGTTTCTCCGCCCAGTTAGTGTTTGATGGCGGTTCGTACAATGGTGGTTGAGGTTCGATGATATGGCCTACTCCTTTCTCTATCAAGAACATGAACAACAGCGTCGGTAAGGAGCACAGAAATTGGTCTGTGAAATCTATGTAGAATTTAGCTTTTACAGTTTCCACTGATGTTCGGTCTTCTAGTGCTTGCTCCTCACAGAAGTCGTCGGCGATCTTCTCACACCACTCCGACAGATTTGTTCTACCCCCTCGAATAAGTTTCCCCAGCAACTATTCTTTTTTAGTTGCGTCGGTCTTGTTCATCCAGGAGCTACTTCAGTAGTTGTGGCACGGATTCAACAAACTTCTCGTGTGTCTCGGTGAAAAATCTGGCTTTGGTTTCTGCAACTATGAGTCTGTTCCTACGTGCGTAATTTTGTAAGTAATTGGCAATCTTACGTTCCCACCAGTCCTTGATCTCCTGCTCTGGTATCATATGTGAGCATATATTCTAGACATGTACTACCGGCAACGGAACCAATGTTGTAATCTCACAGATCACATAAGGTTACCAATAATACATATTAAAACATACATATAAACAGAGACAAAAGACAAGAACAGATAGGATAGAACATAATACTTTATTATAATGAGTTCATACAAAGCACAGAACTGAACTGAGTTCTTGTGTGGCTCAACAACCTAATATATACAACTTAGAAACAGTTACAAAATAACTACTTGTCTGTTCGGTGAACCGACATGACTGTTAGTTTAGTCGAGTTAATTAACTAGTTTAGTCGGCCGACCGACTTAGTCGGTCCATCGACTTAGTCGGCTGACTAAGTCGGTCTTCATTCAAGTCGACTTATGTCGACTTGCTCCTTCTACAGGTCATCAGTTTGATCATTGGAAAAGGTTTGAATGGCATCGTACATTGCTTCATGTGAACTTAACGAGGTGGAATCAACAACTTGTTTACCCTTAGGCTCATAATCAAATGAGGCGATCATATGGACTGTCATGGTATCCATGTTAGGAGGTGGATGGAAAAATCCCCATAATATATGAATCCTTCAACATTCCTACCCCGATCGACTAGTAAGGAGGAGCGGACTGGCCTAACATGGGGATTTTATTAGCCATGGAGGTAGTAACATCTAGCATATAGAAATCAAGCTGATCAATAGTAACAATTCTCCCTAGATGCGGAAATTGGACTGTTTGGAATGTTGTTGAGGGGACAATAGTCATGGCATAGAACCAATTTCTTCCTAGAAGAAGGTTGTAATCTAAGGGGGCATCTACCACTTCTACTTGAACGGAAACGATTTTTCCCCCCAGCTCGACCGCTAGGGCTAATATGAGACCATGGGGTTGGAAACCCCATCCTTCAAAGGCCTTGAGGGTCGCACATGATGTTACAAGCTTGGGAGAGCCGAGAGCCTTCCAACAAGACAGAGACAAAACCGAGGTCAAAGCTCCTTCATCTAATACCGTTCGAAAAAATTTCTTTCCAACTACTTTTGTAATGATTTGAAAAGCAAGTTTATGCAGTAACCTAGACTTATAGTTCTCAACATTGAAATGAATCAAGTTAGTGTTATCCGGGTCTAAAGATCCTAATGCTGTCAACAAGTTTTTACGCTGTGTAGGGAAAATTTGGAATACTTCTAAGGTAGACATTGCACAAGGTGCCTGAGTGAGATCTTCAACCACATTATAAAATTGAGTAGCTCGGGCATTAGGGTTAAATACAACCTTCCGAAGAGTACTCTTGGGTGGATGAAAAATCATGTAGAGAGTAGGCTTCTCGATAGATAGGGGGACAGTAGACGAGGATTCAGGAGAACTAGTAGAGGGAGCTTTCCCTGAAGAGGAATGATCTTCTTTCTTATCTACGGGTTTGTCATAACTCTGAATTTGAGTTTGCAGATTAATGGTATCTGAGGACATCATACAAATTTCCTCTGACGAACTGGAGTTACCCTGATTAGACATGTGGTATATCAGTTGTTGCTGAGAGGGAAAAGGATCTGTGAATACTATGGGTGCAGGAATTGATTTCAGAAACTGAGAGATTTAGTCCCGATGAAGACACTCCTTTGAGAAATGGCCACCTCCGCATAGCAGACAAGGATATTTTTCCTTTCTTTTCCCTTTATCGTTATCACTATTGGTTGGTCTTGGACTCTCCTGTTGGTTTCCAGGTTTGTTATTCCTATTTTCACCTTTCTTTTTATTGCCCGAGGTTTGAGTACTTTGAATAGAATTGAACTCGGTGGAAAACTTAGGAGTCGGAGGAGTAGGGGAGGCATTTTGGGGTTTCTTGGTAGGTTTCACTACTGGAAATGACTGGATTGAACCAACAATCCCATCAACAGGTACTTTTACTCGTGGCTTTGCAGGATCAGTGGTTGGATGAGGAGCTTGAGGAATCAAGCCATAAAGGGTTCCAGACTGGGAATAGACCAAGTCTAGATATTGGGTTCAACTAATAGCCTGCTCTTCAGTAACGACACTACCCATAGCCACATCTCAGGAAATTGGATGCAACAAAAATTTGGTAAAACAATCAGCTAATAACTGATCCAAAATAGGGGCCTTAATAAGCCTTCTCTGCCTTCTCCATTCATGGATATGATTAGATATGTGGGTGGAGGCGTTCTGTCATAGAGAGGTTAAGAGATTAGTACCTATTTCATAACAAATAGGGATCTGAAAATGTGTAAGAAAAACAGTTTCCAACGAGCCAAAATCCACAAACGAATGTTGTGGGAGTTCAATGTACCACTTTGCGATTATACCGGTCAAAGTTCGTTGAAAAATTCATAACCGAACTGAATCATCCATGAGGGAGTTTGAAAAACACCACAAATGGAATGTCATAACATCATTTTTTGGATCATCTCCCTGCTTCCCATCAAAATTTGGGATGTCCGATGATAACTGTACTAGAATAGGAGGCCACGAGGGATTATGTCGAATTAGGTCATTAATCAACTTAGACAAGTCAAGTAAGTGCAAAGTTCCTAGGAAAGGAAACTAATGGTTGGGTTGCACATACTGGTAATATTGAGATGGCATATAATTAACAATAGGACCATAAGTGGACTGAAATATAGGTTGCTATGACGAAGAACTAATGGAAAATCCACCTGTAGGGGGTTGATTTCCAGTATCAGGATCGTTAGGACCGCTAGGGCTTCGAGGAGGAGGACCGCCAGGCCCACCGGGACCACCAGGACCATCGGGACCACTAGGACCACCAAGGCCACCAAGACCACCAAGAGGCAAACCACTAGACCCTTCATGGCCACTAGGAGGTAAACTTCCAGAGCCTTCAGAACCACTAGGCAGAGGGCCACCAGACCCTCAAGGGCCATAAGGAGGAAACCCACCAGGCCTCCCAGCACCACTGGGACCATTAGGACCATAAGGAAAGAAAGTTTCCAAATCCTCTGGGACCATTAGGTCGCCCAGGGGGAGGACCTCCATGAGGCGTTCCTCTGGCACCTCCCCGAGTATGTATAGGTATCCCCCCCATGGTTGGCATGTAAGACAAGTTGGGTTGCCCCCATGGTGTAAAATCATTACTGGGGTATGGAATTCTAGAATAAGGCATTCCTATAGGATTGGGCGGATAATTAATGTTACCTATAGCTATTTGATAACCATAACCTCTAGAAGATTGAATGGTTACAGGTTGCGCTCCCGAGGGCTAACCTGAATTGGATGGGGGATTAACCACATTGGCATAGGTGGGAGAGACATAAAATATAGATGTTTCTATATTAGATGTCTTTCCTTGATTAGGTACAATTCTAGTGTCAGATAACGTAGGTCATGTCGGGGGTCGCCCCTCGGCACTAGAAGGTAAAGATGAAATGGGAATTGAAGGTTGGGTCCCCGGTGTAGAAGACCTAGGAAGATTGGGAACAGACATAACATGGGAGGTTGTGGGGGTGGGATTTTGACCTGGGTTGTGGGGTGTTATTGAAAGATTATAAATCGGTTCAATGGGTCTCATAGAATCAGCAAGTGAACAATATCCCATAGGAACATATGTGGAACGTGATGGTGTCGAGCCTAATAGGTCATCTATTTGCTTGTCAATCTCCTGTGCATGGATAATTGTAGCACGATATTTCATACATTATTCTTCATCTTCAGAAGAGTTTAAATGGGTGCCAAATGATGCAATGGCCTGTCCTATAGGGATGTCCCAAAATGGAGCATTGGGACCAAAATCTAGACGGGAAGTATCATCAACATGAGCTTCTATGGGAGAATGGAACGAGGTATTTCCTTGAGAAGTATATTGGACCAAGTGAGGCAAGTGTGAAGACTATGGTCCTCCACTTTCTACAACCACACTATCTCCCACTTGGGAGGTGGAGCAGCTCCTTGGTTGATAGCTTCCATTGGATTTTCTCCTGAACCAGGAATAAAATCGGGTGGCAAGCCCCGTACTCTTCTGGACTGTCTTGACTCAGCCAGTTTGTACAGTTCCTATCTAACCTTTGGTCTGAAAAACTAGAAAACACACCAAAATATTTATGTACACAAGCTATAACTCAAAACAAGCACACTTAAAATGATAGGAGGAGTTCAAATAGTCAGGTCTCTCGCCAGGATTGTCAAGGTGGTGTCACTCATGATATACCTCAAGGGTACGTGCGTAGTAATCTCCCTGAATGCTGCTTTCGGTTTATGGCTCTAAGCAATATGGCCAAAGGGATTTTCTCAGGTGGATAAGGTATCCTAGTGGGGTCTCCCAATATACTCAAGGTACGTGGGAGCTCGAATCGGTAGTAGTGTTGTCTAATGCATAACTGTACACAAGGGTCCTTCCAATATACAATCAAGTACGTGAATTACCTTTCTATATACCTCAAGGGTACATGAAAGGCCATTTGATATACCGACAGTACATGCAAGAACCGCGTGAGTCCCAAGATGTAATGTAGACAAATAACGACAGCTCCTACACTTAACGACACCTGAACACATCTCTAACATATCACTCCAATTGCTACGTAAATTTTAACCTATAACTACCGTTAATTTTAAAGTGGATGATTAGGTGAATGCATGGTGTTTTGACAGAAAAGTAAAACCTAGTATGCGTATGCAAATATTTCACTTTACAATTCAGTATGCATACTTCCAGGAGGGAAAGAGAGTATTTTCTTTTATTTCAAAACCAAAAATACTTCCAAACAACAGTCTTGAACACAAAATCAAAGACAAGCAGCACTTTTCGAACCAATTTCTCTTTTCTGAAAGCAATAAGAAGGGGGATAATCTCTTTTCCTAAAAGAAAAACAAGAAGCACACTACATGCAAATGCACTGTATTCTTCAATTTCTCTCAAAACATAGGCAAATCTAACTTAAAACTACTATATTTTTTATTTTGATGAGACAGTACTAAATCCATAAGAGACAAAAGAACATAAAGAGCCCGAAAGCTTGTAAAGCCAACCAGGAAACCAATGTCCAATGCTCAATGATGATAACCTAATCTCAGTAAAAAAAAATCTTTTTTAAAGGAAGAAAAAGAAGTTCTCTATGCAAACAAAAAATTAAACTAAGATTCTAATCAAATGTTCTTCTTTTAGTCTATATAACAGAAATGAAAAGAGATCTTACTAACACCCTGAGATTTTCAAAAAACAAGAACTCCTTTCGCAATCACAACCAACAAGCACCAAAGTGAATGAACAATAAAAAAGCCTAATCTAGCTTTTGAATTTCCCAATCAAACCAATATTTAACCATAAAATTCTAAACCACAAGCATCATATTCTGACACACAAGGTTGACAGTGCAGGGCTGAAAGCAAATCAACTCAAATTTTTACAAAAACTGAGAAAAAGGAGGTCTTGGAATGATGCCTACCTGGCACCGCGCTTCTCAAGTATTGATGGAGTGGTTCTATCCTAGTACCGCTTTTTGCCAATAGGACTCAGGTGGTGGCACCGTGTGCTGCTAACTCGGTTTATGTGGTGGCACCGCTTCTCGCCCACTACATAGGCGTGGTTCCCTGTAAACATCCAAAATACAGAGAATGATAGATCAAGTCAAAAAATACCAGATCAGGGTAAAATCTAATAGATTGACCATAAAAACAAACCATAAAAGGTCGAAATGATTCAGATCTGGACAGATCTAGAAGTTTCAAATCCAAATTCACTGAGTCAGATAGCAGATCTAACTGAAGAGAGTTGGAGAAGGAGCCTAGATTTGGACAAGAGTTGAAGAACAGAGGAAGATCAAATCAACTGATATGTATATCTATTCCCCAATGGAGTCGCCAAATTTGTAAGCAGGAATATTTCACCTTCTGCAGACAGAAGTTGTTCCTTTGGTCTGAATGGTTGAGATCCAGAACAAATGAGTGAACGACAAAGGATGAAGACCCTCCCTGGATATCGTAGATACCTAGAATGCTACTTCAATAGTGTACCTATGTACCTGCAATCAAATCAAACATGCAAACACATCAAAGCTACCAAAACATAGTCTACTGATCCATGTGAGTGACTAAGGAATCTAACCACATGTACATGTGAAATCAACAACAACAATAATGTGGTATGGAAATCAGCTTTGCATTAAGATGAATGAAGAAGTTTACAACCAATTAAGCCTTAGTGTTGACATGCATCTCCATGAAACCAAAACTTCATCCCCATAAGCTCCAAATTTTGCTCTCTCTGTTCTCAAATGGCTTGGGCCAAGTGGTCAATCCAACAACATAACAATACCTTAATGGTTCTCCCCCTCAACCATGGACATGAGCTTCTATTTATAAGGCTCAATGGATAGGAATGGTTGAGAGATTTGTGGATGAGGTGGCCTATAAGATCCTAGGATGAGGGATCTCGAGCTCAACTGGACCACAATGATAGGGATAAGGGAGGACATGAGGCTCATGATCTAGAACCCTTGATAAACTTCTCTTTTTTCAATTTTACCTAGGGTAGCGCTTTTCTCCTCTTATGACAAAGTGGTTCAAGTAAGAACCGCTTATGGACCAAGGGAAACAGGCAGTGGCACCGCTTATGGAAAATAGTAGAAGGGTGGTATGAGAAAGGCACCACTCATGGCTAATAGGGAAAGCACGGTGCTGAATATTTTCATAAAATACTGACTAACAAGATGGGTTACCACTCCAAGTGCTGGGATTTAAGGATAAGTAGGTATGTCAAAGGTCTTATCACATGATGATGATAGGATTTTGGTATAACATGGATAGTAGCATATGTCCAATCCATTTGAATGTACCCACCAAGAGTTGTGGCCCACTTTCTGGATAGAAACATACCCCAATTATCTGGAACATCTATCACTAAAACATCCATCAACATGTCGATGTCAGGATACTTAGCCAACTTAACATGTAGATTTAAGATTATCCCTACCACTTCAAATTCTCTTGCATCTATTGCACAAACATTGTGGTAAGGTCAGGTCATCCTTAGATTTAGTTGTTCGATTACTTTTCTTGTCATGACATTTGATGAAGCACCTAAACCTAACATGCAGTTATGAAGGAGAAGGTTACCAACTAAGAGAGAGACATAAAAAGGTGGGTGGTCTTCTCTTCTCAAATCAACACTATTGAGGACTATAGGGATATCCATAAGTTCAATATGGTCAGCTTCAAATATAGAATTATTATTAGGGAGAGGATCCTCTTCAACAATATAATGAGTTTTGCTTTGACTATCTTCTATGGCTTTAAACAACTTTTCTTTTTGACAAGGAAATTTAAGGACATCAGTTGCATAAACATGAATCTTAGCATTATGTATCCATTCTCTCATGTCAATATTTGATTAAGGGATTAAAGGAGGATCTGGGAGAGGAGGAGTGATTACCTTTGACTTGTACTCTTTAGATGGTGATGGCTTATCCTTCCTTCGATAAACTGAACCCTTGTATATAGCCTCTTTCATTTCTTGAATTGTTTTCAGAGTAGGAATTGCACCATAAAAGTTGGAAAGGAGATCCTTCTCATAACTATAATTTGTGGCTTGCTGCCAATGCTAGTTTGAGAAAGGGTAGGTTTGGCTTACCATGTATACATGATTAGGCTCACATGAAGTTGTTTCCTGACTACTCATTTCAGGAATTCCATGTTCCATGATTTGATTTGCAACATAACAAGTACTTTCTTGGTGGAATTGTTCACATGGTCTACACTATGGAATTACTTCTTCTACCATGTTAGCTGAGTCTAACTGGTTTGGAATCCTAGGCTCTTGCCGAGGGGCTTTCTTCTGATACATCTAATTTTTCTTGGGCTGACATTAGAGGAAATTTCAAATCAAAATGGGAATCCTAAGGAAAATTAATAAAATAACAGTTAAAATATTAAAATAATATTTATTAATTTTGGAGGAAGAAAAGAAAAAAAACTACTTTTTTTGTTAGTATTTTCGACATATCTCCCTGTGTTTTTATGCATATTTAGATCGAGAGAGATCGTTGGATGCAGAATTAAATTTCATATCCAATGAGTACCCACTCGGAATACTTTTGATGGGTCCTTCTTCCCTAGTAACAAGAGATACCTGAAAAAATGTGATGACAATGTCATCATCATGTTTTTTCATATATTTCTTGTTTTTTGGGTAGCGAGGCCCGTCAAAAGTATGCCTAGTGGGTACTTGTTGGATGTGGAACTTAATTCCGCATCCAATGAGCTCTCTTGATAGAAATTTGAGTAAAAACATAGGGAGATATGTCAAAAATATGAACACAAAAAGCAATCTTTTTTATGATACCTATCCCCAAATTTATATTAAAAAATTGTTTAAGAGGTGCTCCCTTTTTGAATTTTAAAGCATTTTGATTGGCTAATACATGATGACATGGAATTTGTATTATTTTTGGAAGGCCCATTTTAAATTGAAATTTCCTCTAATGAAGTTCCTAGGTACATTAATCCTTTCCATTGTGATTATTCTATTTTTCATATGGTTAATTTTTGTCGCATGATTGACCATTTGTTGGTTTTGACTAGTAAGCAAATTTTTTATCATGTCAGCCACCTTTTCCATGGGTTATTTAGAAGTTCCCTTTTCTTCTGATTCAATGGATTTACCCTTAGTTTCTTTTTTGTAGGAAGTGTTTCCCCTACTATAACTTGGAATGTTGGACTTTCCTAAAGATTGCATATTCTTTTCTATTTTCTCAGCTAATTCCTAGGCAGTTTTTAGATCGGTCGGTTCCTTATCTCGCAACTCGTACCTTAAGTCACCAGTGAAAGCTTCAACGTAAGATATGAGGATGGAGGCATCCTTTGTCTTGGTGCCTTTAGGAAGGTCTGTAACCACACGACTGAATTTAGTGTTAAATTCATCCATGGTTTCATTCTCCATCTTCTTTATGCTATGAAGGGCAGCAAGCAGATGTCTTGGTTCCTTATTTTGTCCCCATTTCTTCTTAAAACCATCTAGGAATTCACTAAGAGTTTTATATGAATCATCATCTAGGTCAAGGTACCATTCTCCAGCATCAACTTCTAGGGATAAATCAAAGAGCTTCATTTTGACATCGTCATGGTCATTGGAAGCATCATTGCAATAACTGACTGGGTGCTTTTCAAACTTTCGAAGGTGAGACTTGGAAATGATGGAATTATTGCCCTGAAATATGGGGAGCTTCTTGATAGCATCATTCGGAATGGCATGGGGAGCACCTGATATCTGAGAAAATTCATGGGGTTTGAAAAATTCCATCATTTCTCAAGATTGGTGAATATGACTCTCTACAAATATGTGATGGATATCTAAGAGGGATTGGTCTCCTAAATATTCAAGGTTTCTACGATAAGTCTGCCTATTCTATATTTCCCTAGTAGACCATTTGGGATCAGGGAGAGAACTAAATAATTGATGGTGGTTTCTTCGGGTAGAAATTCTTGGAGGGATGTTAGACAGTGGAGTCGCCAGAAGGATCAAGTTTTAATTTTTATCTTTTTAAAAGACAAGATCAATCAAACTTTTTTGTCTTTTTGGTTGTTTAGAAAAAAGTTAAGTTAAGTCGTACTTGAGAATAAAAAGATTTATCCCTGACAATGTTGCCAAAAAGTGTTTCTGCCCTTCACACACCTTGGAGGGAATGTGGTAGAAATCTTCAAGCCACTCGGTGTGTCCTTGAGGGAAAGTCTCAAGTCAAGGCTGTCACCTTGTTCTTGACTCCTCTTTTTAGGCTCAAATCCTAATGAAGCCAAGGGGGGTAGACCCTATCAAGTTACTAAGGAAAATTATTTAGTTTGGTGATGTTAAACTGAATGAGTTACTTAGGATTTTGAAATTTAACCATCAACAACCATAGATGATAAGATAAAAAATGAGCACACGAAAGCACAATGTTGAGACAAAATATATATATATAGAAAGAAAATAGCCAGTGCCTTAAAATGGAGTCATAAAATAATCAATGTACTTGCATGTGCTTGGATTGAATGTTTTGTGATTGCCTCTTGGTATGTTTTAGGTTAATGTGAAATATGAGTTGATTAAAATAGGCCAAGGGGGCACTCCTGATATACCTGAGGGTACTTGGAGTATGTCCAAAAATGAACCTTCATGGCTACCCGCAAGGAATATGTGGTCTGAACGGATTCTCTGAGACTGTTGTTAATAATAAACCCAAAGGTGTAATAGACATCAATGCCTCGAGGTCATTTTTCAGGAGTTCCCACTTCCTTTGGGTATTTTGCCACCGTTTACAGTTTGATCAAGGCGTTGGATTTTTTCCTGATGGTGGTTGATTGGGGAAGGTGAAAACTAATTAAACTAGTCACTCATGTTTCTTTTGATGCATCTTCATTGATCGGATGAACCACAACCAATTTAAAAGCATACACACCGGAGTCTTGTCAATTTTAGTGAATTTTAAAGGATGTGTTTTCTTAGAAAGAAAAACCCTCCAGGAACCTCTTTTGGTCCAAGTGGAACTCAATCGGAGAATAAAGGAGGGGGGTGATTTTAGAACACTTACAAAAATTAATGATAAGTAGAAAAATAAAATAAGCAAACCATAGTTTTTTCTAATTATTCCTACCACGCATCTCTTTCCCCTTGCAGGTCAATCAAGAAGTCATGGGTTCAGTATTCAAGTTACTTTGATACTGTAATATTGAATATATGATAAAGTAATCAAATCATGTTATTCTATATGAATGAAACTAAGCTAGAGCGAAAAAAAATAAGACAATGCAAAAAACGACAAAAAAGATGTGAATCCCCCCAGGGGGGATGGGGAATGGGCTCGAAAGAGCCTATTCAGAGAAATTTTTTATTATATTCTGTTACAATATCAGTAAAATTATAAGAATCCTCTTGGATCTTATACAAGATGAAGCCAATATTTTACAAATTTCCCAAAATTAAAATTACAGTCAAAAGGGATACCCCTAGGGGGATTCGGATGATCCAAAAGCCACTTTCGAATAGAAAATTCTACTCTTTCTGTTATTTCTTCTAAAAAAAATGAGATTATTAGAATGAAAGAATCCCAAAATCACTTTGAAATTACCTTTGGGTCAGCCTACATTAAACAAAAAAAAAACTAAGTTAAAACTAGTTAAAATGGCAAAAAAGGAACCAAGGAAAGCAAGCTTTCCTTGGGATATTGGATTTATGTTTGGGAAGAAAATGAGATGTGTACCGATTTCTGTATTTTATATTTTAGAAACAGAAACAAAAATCTAATGCACACAAACTATGGATTCTCTTTAAATTGCGATGCAAAATGGACGATTTCCCTAAACTAGATCTAGAATGCTTAATGGAAAACTTTTGAAAAAACAAAGATCTATCTTTTTGAATTATTATGTATGAGATCTAATGTGATATTTTGCATATGATAAATTAGAAACTAATGTGTAAACAAAGTAACCAAGGAGATTTAATTTCTTAAAGAAAAGAGAAGAAGAGGAGAGAAAGTCGACTCGTTGAATTTTACTGAAGAGGAGAGAAGAAGAGGAGAGAAAGGGATGGTCAGATCCAATCAATCCCAAGCCGATGAGCAAATCCCAATGATTTAGGATTCGGTTTTTTCTTCATTATTGAATTTATTTATTAATTAAATAATCAATATATGATTTTTAGGGATTTTTGACCTGAGTGATGGACAAATCACTCAAAACTTAAAAGAAATGGGGTTATGGGTTTACATGTTGCTCTTAGCTTGAAAATGAGCACCCCCGTGACTGAAACTGATTTTCGAGCCCACTTTTATTACATAACCAAATTTTCCAATTAGACTATTAAAAAATAGCCTAAGTTTTGTGGAAAATTTAAAATAAAAAAAACTTAAAAAACTAAAAAAAAATAAAAACTAGGGGGACTTAGACATGTTCATATGACTTGACCATGATGCCTAGCATGTTTATACATTGACACATAGACTCTAAAAACCTCAATAGGCCTAAATTCCAAGCTAACCACGCCAACTTTAGAGGTGTTGAGTGAAAAACTCAGAAATTATAAGTTGTTTATTCAACAACCAATAATAACCAAGGGAAAAAACACCCTGGGCTGATCATATTGACAAATAAAGTCTAAGAGACCGAGTATTTATAAACACTATCATGCTAGAACATCTTATTACAACTTCCCCATGGGGAATGAACATGTGATAAAGTACAACAAGCACTTCCCAGAAGCACTTCCGAAGGTCTTCTGAAGTCTGAAAAAATCATCTTTCTCCGGTTCACCAGGCTCGCTCGATAAAAAACCACTAAGTACAACTTAGGTGGTAATAGAGCTACTTATTTCTTGACAGAAGGAGGTGATCTAGGTTGAACTGGGAGTGCACCACAACATGCAATCTTGGGAATTGCGCCCTCTCTTTCTCCTCCACACATGTGGGCCCATCTAGATGAGTTTTGGTGGATGTTTCAATTAACAAGTTAAGGTGTTCGTATGATCAGCTCTCCGACTGACAGTTGCACTCTATTACAGAGAGAAATTCCTATGGCTTGGGGTACCACAACAGACATATTGACTCCAGAAATCAATACTTTCCAATATGCAATAGAAATAAAATGTCTAACACTAAAGGATCAGACCTCGTACCTTATTCTGGACGATTGAAGTAGATCCCCATTGAGTTTTCCAATCTTTAGCTTGAATTTATATATTACTTCCTCAACAACAAGTAAACAATACAAGCATACTATATAGCATGGTGTTCGATCTATTCTAGCATATATAATCAATAATGTAAAATAATTTGACATATTCCGATGGATAAAATATTCATTCAAATACACATCATTGGACAAGAAAAGATATTTCTATTAATATAAATCAGAGATTACAAGATAGATACAACCTCTAACGGCACATCTGCGAACCGGAGAAACTGAATCCCCCACTTGGGCCTCCACCACTTCAATCCTCCATCTCTCGATAGAAAGCTCACAAGCAAAGGGCAAGCTTGGGAAAAACACAAAAGTGCTCTAAGGGACAAAGGGATGCAGACTCAAGCATAAGTTCCAGCAACAATGGACTATAGTTTCTTTGCTCTCAATTTTCTCTTCTTTCCTTCAATGTACAAAGAGGTGTCTTATATAGCTTTCAAAGGGATAATGAAAGGTTGAATCCGAGCAATCTCAAGGAATATGGAAGGCCAGGAGTCAAATGAGTCAGATCCATGTGAAGGAAAACTTCAAAAGGATTGGGATTATGCACACATCCCAATGTATGAGGTTATATGGGTCAAACCCGTGTATGTACGCGCTTATATGGTTAAAAGCCGCGTATATCATTTTTCATATTTTTTTAGGGATGATCAAGGAAACATCAAAGGACAAAAAATGGTCCATTGGGTGTAAAGAGTTTGCAGCGGGACAGGGGAAGGCCATACAAAGTGTGATTCACCTAGAGTGGTGAAATCCGCTATAACAGATGCCCCCTAATGTGTGAGGTCAGAGGGGTCATATGATGTCCGAAATACGTTATAATTCCATCCCAGAAGTGGAGTGCTGAAGGATCCCAAATGGAAGACCAGCCACCCAATGAGCATAATACAATAATACAACTCTGCATACAACTGCAAATACATATAGCAGTCCCGGATACATAAGAGTACAATGGCCATGAATAGGCATGATACATGATATCACATATGTGTTCATCGCCATGTACAATATACATAGATCAGAATCTCCATGATGAAGATATACAAAGGACTATGATCTCCATCAGGGATGATTTTAAGGAACCATACTCATTTAAAAGTGTATAAATGTTGGCGAATATTACCAATTCTTAAAACGACAACTATAAAACGATTGGCGATATTTTTCAAAAAATATTTTAATTTTCAAGGATTTTATATCGTTTATATAATAATTTGGCGATTTTTAGGGTGAAAAAAATTTACCCCATCAAAATTGGGCGAAATGGGGCTTCAAAAAATGCAAAATGGCGAATCTTTTTTGGGAGAAAAACATGGAAAAATAGCCCACTGGGCTAAAATTCGCCCCTAAAATAATCCCTGATCTCCATAATGGCTGAAGATATATAGTAGATCAAGATCTCCATAGTGGCTGGAAATGTCTGACATATACTGGAATCAAGTCATGAGAGCTGAAATCTCATGAACACTGCACGATCAAGGAGGTAGCATATAAGAGATGCCACCAATCTAGAAAGTCTTCTACATAAACCACTACAAGTACATGTCCTACTATGCGAATAGAGGTGTCGAGGTCGAACATAGTAGTCCATCATCTGATTACTAGTCATTGATGTATATCGTTAATAGACACGAGATCACCCACCAATAATGGAAATTGGAATCAAGGTACTAGAGTGCAAACTAACAAGTGTGAATAAATGTGTTGAGTTCGAACACTTGAGAGGATCCATCGATCAGGGGACATTGATGTATTCCCAAGAAACTGTCGATGGCGAGAGAACCTACCACTGATGAATACAAGTCTCAAGGCACTCAAAAGGACTCTAGATTCCAATCCCAGAATAAATGATCTGAAGTCAATGGGATGAAATCCGCTGGAAGGAGGGCATTAAGGCAT
>LPNX010406808.1:26517-72606 GCA_001517045.1 Pseudotsuga menziesii
CTCAGTAAAGCTGTATAATGTGGAAAGACTCGATCATAAGGTGCATGAACCAGTAAGTGTACCAAGAATGGCCGACATGTAAAGTCAAGATAACTGAGGAATGGTCGACTCAGGTTTCAACTTCCTTTGAACAAGAGCATAATGGAATATGGTTACTGAATGAAGGCAGCATAGACTCGATATACAAACTAGGACATCTCTGTGACACAGGAGGCATCAACAGAGGCTCCATAGGGACTGGAAGCTTAACCAGTCGGTGGAGATAAACTCAGATAAATGAGCACAGCTCCTAAAGTCAAACTAGAACCCAACCAACGGATGTGATATACAATGCTTTGTTCAAAGACGACACGACTCAACAACTTCCAAAGATAACATCTTTCCTTGTCCGGCTTTCTGGTTTTTTAATTTTTTTGGACTTTTTCAATTATTTGAAAAGCTTGAAAAAAGAATAAACTAGTTTTATAGTTACAAACTAGGAGGAGACGAGTGTCATAAGGGAAAACAAACTAGCTCCAAGCAGTGGAACAAACCTATGTTCAATGCAAGGATACATATGTAGGATATCGACACTCGGGGGAAAATCCCCTCCTGGTAAAAAGGGAATCAAGCTGCGAAGGATATAAAAAATGGCTTGGCATGGCTAGACAGGAGACAAGCTTGGGCTATATGGCTGAAACACAATGTCAAGGAAGTCGGCATAAAGCTCAATCAGGCAGGCAAAGCTCATGATAATGCATTCACAACTTGACATAAGGGAGTCCTGAGGGAAATAGGCTAGCATAAGATCAAGAGGGGTATGAGGCTCTTGCGAAATGTCATGGTAGTACTATATAATGGAATCCCACACCCTAAAGGTGAAAATGTCGGCATGGGCACCAAATGCAAATAAGGCGCTAACTAGGGTACCCATGTAAGGTGAAGCTCTACCACTTTTATCATGCCACTTCTAAAGTAGCAAGAAGGTTCTGTGGCATAATAGAGTGGGTTCGTACCTAAGGACATGGTGATATGGTCATAAGGTCATGCAAAATGCAAACGGTGGTGAACCTAACCTATATGCCAGTTTAAACATGATACCTAATACTGGCACAAATGGGTCAATTCAATGGATGAAACAACACTGAAAAAGTTCTTCTACATCACAAATTATGTCAAAAACGGTCCAAAATGGTTAGAAAATGTCAAAACTATAGGAAACGGGGTAAAAATGTTCAAATATTTGAAAAAATTTCTATAAATAGTAAAAAATATAAATCATTTGAAACTTTTACCCATTTGAGCTCTGATTTTCAACTGCAAATTCCAGGAGATCCAGCCGGCGGAATTCACAACCGTTTCTTCTAGGTATTTACTCATGCTCTCCTCTTGCATTTTGATATAATTTTTGTTGATTTTCATGGTTAAATGAAGCTTTTAGGCCATATCTACATGAGCACTGTGGCCCACGTAGATATCAAAGCTTTTTTCACGTATAGGGCTGGCTATACTCAGAAAAGGGGCTAGAACGTGCGTACATACACGGTTGTTTTCAAAACAATCATGTATGAGGCCACGCATGTGATTTTACAAGAAACTAATGGGCAATTTTCCAATTTCTATTGCAGGATGGTGCTAGAGTGGAGAGAGCGTGAGCATGGTGAAGTAGAGGAAGCAGTAAGGGCCGAATTAATGGCTCAAAAAGATCTTCGTGCCTACGAACTCTACAAGTTTTGGTGTCTTAGTGGTTTGAGGGCCAAACCAAGACTGCTACAGATGCTTGTAGACTATTGGGATCTAGACTCGAAGTCCTTCCATATTGATCGGATGTCCCTCACCATAGAGGTGGAGGAAATATACTTTATCACAAGTCTTTCCAGACGAGGGGAGGTGGTGAACCTTCGTTCCTGAGGTGGGCCAGGAGGTGGCCTTACTATTGGCGAGTACATTGCTATGTACTGCTACCCAGATATGGAGAAGGTGGGGAGTCAAGTCCCCACCAATGCTATACAGGTGCTGGGCCTAAAGGCCATACTACTGATGCTGGGCACGATAGTAGGCTTAGCATCACTCCATGAGGCCTCGTGGCCACTGATGTTCTATGAGGTGGAGTGTATGAGACTGACCATCTATGACTAGAGTACCACACTACTGAGCAACATGAAACACCAGCTCAGTGATTGTAAGGAAGGTAGGGTACGGAAATTTAGTTTTAGCAGCATTCTGAGCATGTTTTTCTTCGAACGTGTTCCAGGATTAAGCCTTAGAGTGGACATTCCCCTCCACGGAGTTCGAGATCCAGCCCAACAGCGTTGAGAAGACACTATGTGCAGACTGAGGGGTGGTAGGGTGGCCAACCCATATCCAGCTAACTTCTTTCCATGGTGGCAATGACAAATAGTTTCCATAGATGACTACCCCTATGCAGGGATAGACTTCCGGGGGGATCCGGACATGCCATTTCCACCAGGATTAGCATATGATGAGATAGGTACCGAATCTCGACTCTCACTCTTTTTAAAAAATTTTAAGTTATTTAATTTTTTGTATTTTCTTGATTATGTGGAATCAAAAAGACATGTTTTTGCGTGACAACACATAGTCACATATACCATTTATGTGCAGATGTGGGACCATGGCGACCAGAGGGATTCCCTCATCATAGATGGAGGGGAAGAGGCGATGACATCATGGGTGTGGATGTGGAGCGAGCGCTCCAGAGAATTCATACCAACTTTGTGAGACTGACTCATAGAGTTCCCATAGTGCAAATCGAGGACTTGCCTGAGGCCATGCAGCGACAGGTGGTGGGTGTACCACGCGCATGGGTGTGTTCATTCTGGCGGCTAGCTAGAGTTGTAGTGATGTTCCATGATCACAACCCTCCTCCTCCTCCAAAGGATTAGACACCTAGGAGTGTATATGTTTTGTATGACCATGTATCATACAATGGTAGCTTTAAAAGCCCCAATTTTGTATATGAAACTATGTATTACCACATTTTTTATGTATATAAAAAAGTTTTATGGTGATTGGTTTATTTATTTACATGTGTAAAAATTGGTTGTGATTAATTTATTATGAATGGGACAAATTTCAATCTAACACGTAGTTAGCATATGAGTCAGCAACTTGATTATTATTTCTTGGAATGTGTATATATGTTATACTGTCAAATTTTTGTTCTAACAATCTCACACGTAAGAACCTTCTTAATAACGTCGGATCTCTAACATGGTACAAGCCATTGAACTGTGACACTACTAACTCTGAATCAAGATGTACCTCAAGAGATAGAACGTCATGCGAAATGGCATCCCGTAGACATACCCCTCTTGAAGACAATACCTGACCCATAGGAGTATAAATCACCCAAACAGCAGAGGTTGAGTGTTGAGTGTGACGGCTTGCACCATCCGTGAATCCGATGTAGGTGGAATATTCCATTGACATCTGCCTAAATAAATGGAAACTAATCACAAACCTAATCACGATAAGAAAAAGACCTATCTATGCAAAGCTGTACAATAATATACAACAAGTAGCCTTGGCTAAAGATCATGCATAGTATTTTTTGAGATAGAGCCCATTCCTAGGCTCCGCAAAAGCTATGCCTTCTTAATCGACTAACTCATAGGCACCCTTCTCTAACACACGCTTGACCACGTAAGGACCATGCCACATAGGATTAAATTTCCCTTCCCCCAAGGTTTCTTTTGATTGATCCCATAAAAGGACCAATTATCCTTCACTAAACACTCTTGGATAGACATACTTATCATACTGGACCTTAACGTGACGTTTATTAACCTCTAGAGCCACCAAGGCATCTCTACACTGCTCATCAAGTTGCGCAAGGTGAACCAAACACTTCTCCAAAGGTGAAGTGTCTGGTAAGAGTTCCACAGCTAGCTTCAACAAAGGAATCTCACATTCAACCGGCAATATCGACTCCAATCCATGTACAAGCTGATATGGAGAAAAACTAGTGGAAGTCTTAACCGCGGTTTGATATTCCCACAAAGCAGGGTATAACATAATATGCCAATTCGTCTTGCTTTGTGCGATGCTTCGTTGGAGAATGGACTTGAGTGATTTATTCACTACCTCTACCTATCCATTCGCTTGGCAGTAGTAAGAAGAGGAGTGCTCTTGCTTATACCCTAACTTGGATGCCAACTCTTCCATCATATGGTTCTGAAAGTGCGAGCCATGGTCAGTGACAAGCTCTTTCGTAATCCCGAACCAAGTAATGATTTGGTTGAATACAAAGTAAGCGGCTGTATCATTGTCGGATTTTACTATAGGCATAGCCTCAGCCCATTTCGTGAAATAATCAATAGCCACTATAATGTGATGGTGTCCCCCAGCCAAAGCTAGGTTGCAATCCATAAAATTAAGCCCCCACTTAGTGAAGGGACTGGCGGTGATAATGGGATGTAATGGGCCAAATTTCGAGCGCATATTGCATGCAAACACCTGGCAAGGGTGGCACCTCTTGACCACATCAACACAATTTTTCAAGATCGACGGCCAGAGATAACCCGCTCTCAAAATATTTTGAGCTGTAGAAAGCCCAGATAAATGACCACCACACGCCCCTCCATGGTAATCATTCAGCACAACCTCAGCCTCCTCATGAGTTAAACAACATCGTAAAATGGAATCTACCCCATGGCGGTACAAAGTATTGTCCACTATAAGGTAGTTCTTAGAGACGTGACGTAATCATCGTCGTTCATCTTGCGAGAGGTGAGTAGGGGTCCTCTGTGTTTGTAGATATACTATGATATCTCCATACCATGGGTTAGACGTTGAGATTAAGAAGATGTGTTCATCAACAAATGTATCTTCACAACCCAACTCTTCAGCCTCACTCGGGAAATCCGATATAAGCTCTGCAAAAATTAACGACTTCTTCAACTTTGCCGAAACAAATTCGAGATCAAGTTCTTGCAGGATGATAATCCATTTATTATACTTTCCCCCAACCATCCTTCGTGTGAGGATGAATTGAAATGGATTGACATGGGCCACAACCAAGGTCTGGCAAAGGAGAATATAATGTCTCAAATGCTGAACCACATGTACGGTATCTAAAGAAAGCTTCTCGACATGAGAATAACGAATCTCTACGTCAATAAGGTTTTGGATTAGATAATATATGACATGCTCTTGGAGCTCCTCATCCTCTTGAACCAAAACCATACCAATCGTCTCTAAGAATGCGACCACATATAATAGAAAATCATGGCTATAATCCGGAGGACTAATCACCGGCACCGATGCTAGGGCTTCCTTGAGTACATCGAAGGGCTCCTGGGCTCACTCATCCCACTCAAAGGGAGTATCCTTATTCAAGATATGCATGAAGCCTCTAGTCAAATTAGCAAAGTTGACAACAAATCTTCGTAAGAAGTTTTCCATGCCTTGCAAACACTGAAGATGACGAATGTTCTTCGGGGGAGACAACTGAAGTATTGCCTCAACCTTCAAAGGGTCGACTCTTATACCCTCTTTTGAAACGATGAATCCTAATAAATGACCTAACTTCACGCAAAATATGCACTTATGAGGGTTTAATCTAACTGAATAGTGACGACATCTTTCGAATACCAATCTCAAGTGATAGGGATGATGCATTCTCCTATGAGAATGAGCAGCGAGGTCATCCAAAAATACTTCAATAATAGACTTGAGATCGTGGAAGATCAAGGTCATCACCCGCTGAAATGCAGCTCTGACGTTTTTAAGGCTGAAAGGAATTTTCTGATATGCAAACGTTCCACAAGGACAAATAAATGCATTCTTGTGTTGGTCCTTGGGTTTAATCTGGATCTGATTATACCCAAAAAATCCATCCATAAAGGAGAACACCTTGCTACCCGCACACTCATCCAAAATCTGATCTATAAATGGCGTGGGGAAGTTATCCTTAGGACAGGCATGATTCAAATCGTGAAAATAAATGCATATTCGGATCGCTCCCTACTTCTTATCCACCAGAATGGGGTTTGAAACCCACTACGTCAAGGGAACGAGATAGATGAAACCAGCTTTCAACAGCTTCTCTATCTCTTCCTTAATGGCGGGTTCTTTCCTAGGATTCACAGCGCGTAAACGTTGTCGAACAGGCTTAGCGTTGGGGTAAGTCTTAATCTCATGTTCGATAATCCAAGGGTGAATACCTGGCATCTTGTCCTAAGACCAAGAAAAAATATCATGGAATTCCTTGAATAGCTTGGTATATTCCATAATCTCACCATGGGAACATTCAGCCCCAATATAGAAATTCTCAATGGTGCCAGGATTGCGAGAGATGTTGATAGGAATCATTGAAGATATGTTCACCATGTTTCCATCAGCCATTGGACTAGGAGACCTTAATGGAATCACAGGACTACCAACTCTCTGACTAAGAATATCACTATAATCCTCATGCTCCAAACGCTCAAGCGCTAGAAGCAAGTACAATCTATGATGAATTTCCTCCCATGGTGGCTCAACTCACGACATAGCCTCGATAATCGCTTCATTTGAAGGGAAAACCATATCAAGGTAGTTGTGGGCATGGCAAGACTATACTACCCATGCCGGCAGCATATAGGGGTCTTCCTCCTCCGTCTGTGAAGAGGAAGAACAAGGCTCTGCAACACTCTTAAGATTAGCTTGATAAGCTATCAGAGCTGTGGGAAATGGCATGCTCATCTCGACAGGCTCACTCGAAGTGCTGAGTGTAGGAAGAATCCAAGAGTCTTCCATATGAGTTGTGCAAAAATATACCGAGGTCCTAGAAGTCGAAGCCTCATCGGAACAAGATCCTATCATGAGGATCGGTGCAGGACAACTAAAGCTTCCCATGAGGGATGGATACATGCCTACACCCACACTCCCAGTTTCCCACTGAGAGTGCTCAACGATCGAGATCAAAGCTCCTGAAGATGCGGTAACAGATGGATTCTTGAATGCCATTTGATCAATAATTACAATCTTCCCGTTATGTGGAAAGCATACAATGCGGAACAAGGAAGAAGCAACGGCTTGCATACTATACATCCAGTTCCTACCCAGCAAGAGATTGTAGTCAAGGGGCACATCAACCACCTCAACCTCTATCGCAATGGTATTCCCCCCCAAATGGACCTTAAGGGAAGGAAGGATACCGTGCGGCCTAAAAGATCTCCCATCAAACAAGGTTAACATAGTCATTGATTTAGACAGCTCAGGAGAACCCAGACCCTTCCAACAGGATAAAGACATCACAGAAGCAGCAGCGCCCTTGTGAATCACAGTGCGCTTGACGGTCATACCAAGAAATTCTACATGCACCAAAAGGGGCAAATAGTAGGGAAAGCAAGGATGATGTCCTAATTGAGGAAGAATCATCCCCATTCACACCAAGAGCAGAAAGTAAAGTCTTTCTTTGCGAAGGACAACTGTGAAGCACTTCCAATGTAGACATCGCACAAGAATTATCGCCCAAATCCTCGACAACTGAATAATTCTGGGCAGCTCGGGCATTTGGATTATGCCTCGAATTCTTAAGGACTCCCTTAGGAATGCGAGGTGCAGCCTCAGGTCTATCCACATGTTTCTCAATGCGCAAAGGGGTTCCTAGTGGATCAGGCTCTTTGCCTGGGCTAGGTTGTGATGAACTATAATCTTTCGCATGAGTCACAACATTGGTAGCACGGACCATGTCAATGCACCCACGACCACTACCCTTTGGTGGATCATCATCACTAGACTGTTCATGGTACTTCAAGTTCATATTCTGGTTATGCGGTAAAGGGTTTGTTAGCACTGCTGGGCCTTGTGCTAAGAATCTCGAAGCTTCTTCAATCCGAGGGCACAAGTAAGTGAGGTGATCATCCTTACATAGCTTGCAAGGGAATTTAACCTTACGTTTCACTTGCTTGTCTCCCCCAGCATTTTTACCATTCTTGTCATTATTGGTAACATTCTCATTCTTATTCCCACCCTTTCGATTATTATTTTTACCCTTTTTTCTATTCCGTCTGGGCTGCTGGTTACCCTTCTGGTCCAACGATTGCATAGAAAGTACATTCATTGTTTGGGCGGGTTGAGACGAAGCCATAGCTTGTCCCGAAGCAGATTGGTTGAGCAACAAATGACTAACTTTTTTTGCAACCAAATCTGCAGGTTTCACACTTGCACAACCCACAATGCCATCGGCATGTGCTCTATGTTTGACTTTGGGATTGAAACTGGAATGAGGAGCGTTGGGAATAATCTCATACAACAAATCGGACTGAGCATAGATCAAGTCTAGTTCCTGCGCCCTAAAAATCGCTTGTTCCTCATTCTGCACTCTGTATGTGCAAACATCCTTCACTATATATGGCAATAACAACTTGAGGAACCACTTGAGGAGGAAATCTAGTGGTATAAAGGATTTAATTAATCTCTTCCGTCTACGCCACTCTTGAATATGATCATAAATATGGGTGGCTTTATCTTGCGGAAATGTCGACAAGAGTTCAGTACCAACATCATAGTGCACTGGTAGCTGGAAGTGATTAAGAAAAGTCATCGCAAGGTCATCGAACAAAGCAAAAGCTCCCTTAGGTAACTCTATATACCATTTCGCAGCAGGCCCTGTGAGGGTGCATTGAAATAGTCTCAAATGGACTAAGTCCTAATGTAACTAATTCGAAGAGAACCAAAGGTGAAACGTAGTAATGTGTTTGCTCGGATCCTCTCCCAGTTTGCCTTCGAACTTAGGTATGTCCGAAGGAAGCTTGGTAGGGACAGCCGGCCAAGCCCGGTTGTGAGCCACAGGATCATTCATGTGTCTTGATAAGTCGTGAAGGTTAAGCGTCGCAAGGAAAGGGAGCCTAGGATGATGAGGTCGATGGACCACTCCCTGGTTCATATAGGGTTGAGCACCACCATGGCCTTGGCCATAGTGTCCTCCTCCTGTCTAACCCGTATAGGGTGGTGTGGAAGTACCATAGTATGGTGGACCTTGACTAGTAGGAGCTATGAATCCATAATTAGGAGAGTAAGCAGGTTCTTGATACCCGCCTCCATAAGGTGAAGAAACCTGTCCATACTGCGTCCCTTAATAAGGTCCATAGGTCATCGCATGCAATGTCCCATGAGACACTCCATAGGTAGGAAGATAAGCTCTGGAAGTAGGGATATACATACTAGAAGTAGGGATATACACCCGGAAAGTAACAAGCTGACCTCTAGTAGTGTGAACATAGCCCCCCGAAGCAGTGGGCGGTATGCAAACTTGAGACACAATCGGCCTAGTAACCACAGTACGAACCTGACTCGTAGCCATATACCGGCTCGAAGGACCATGTGAATAAGGTGGAGGATGTATATTTGAAGAACTAGGGACCAAGGACGAAGGAATCTGAGTAATGAAATATGTACTATCGCCTATCGTCACTCGTCTTGGATCTGGTATCCTAATCGGATCGCTAGCCCTAAACCTAGGAGGGAGATATGATGTAGCTTCCACCACTAGGACGGAAGGTGCAATGTGACTAGTGCTCCCAAACCTCTCCGCATGGTAAGGAATGAGAGTGCCCCCAGCCATAGTGTTAGGCTCAAAGTCGGATTCGACATGAAATGTCAAATCATGTGCAGGGAAACCAGACGTAGCATAACTATCGTAGCTAGTGCCGGCAGGTTCAAAGTGAGTCTCGGCATCTTTTGGCATTCCGTATCAGTAATGTGTCAATGGGGAATAATCCCTAGAGTGAGTAGGTCTGTCGTGTAACGTTCCTATCTCAGAAATCACAGGATCGAACTCAGCTAGGTCGGGTGAAGGATCGTAAGTAGGAGTAAATTCCCCATCGTCTCCATGAATGGGAGGAGGTGTTCTAGGAATATCCTCTGAATGGTCTCCCATGGTGTGTGAATCAATGTGTGAAATAGTCCACCTGGACTGTCTAGGTCTCTCTCCCAAAGGAGGAGGATAAGTAGAAGGAAAAAGTCTTGCTAAACAACGAGAAGATGCAGAACCGTGGGAAAATCCACAATGACTCAAAAAATAGCAAAGAATCTCTATTTATGTAAACCCTAGGCCAACTAGCATGCACAAAGCAATCACTAATAAAATCTAAATCCAAATGAAAGAAAACAAGGGCTGGATAAGTAAGCTCCTGAATGATGGAGGTATGTCTCGCCTAGGAGAGGCTTGAGACTCCCATACACAACAAGCGGAGGTACGTAACCAATTATTGTGGCCCTCAGCTTCAACATATAAAGTGATTGTGCTGTCTGAACCCAACCTAGCCGGGACACCTGTAGAATAACCTCTACAATTACACCCTTGATATCCTAGGTAAGGCCACTAAGGTCACCTCAATATAATCAATGCTCAGGAAGACAGTTGGAAGCAGGATTGATCGTATGGGTAGGGTAGCAAAGCCTGAAACTATTGAAAGAGCCCCCAGATACGAATACAATCCTGGAAATATCTCTATTGCTACTCAGTTATGACCAGGGGTCATCCCAATCAATAACCACTCACACTACCTCGTGCTTAACTCCCGTTTGAGAGGAGGATCCCGAGAAAAATGGTTATACCAAGGATTTTACACACTCACCTGGACAGACACCTAGATGTTGTTGTTTAGTGATCTTGGAGAATTGACTTACAATGAACTATTCCAAGATCGTAAAACCTAAGCATGTTGGTGCACCCTAGAAAATAAAAGAGTGTAATTCATTTTATTTAGCATTGATTTTAGTTGGCTTTATTACTCAAAAATAGGATATGGTCGTGCAACTAGTGGTGTTATGACGCAACACGAACTAAAATGCACACCTAACAATCAATGCAAATCCATTGTGTCCATGAAAACAGAGTATGCTACTACGTGAAATGCACAATTCTTCTTCAAATGAATGAAAATTTTCCTATATGAAGTCCTAACTAGTACTCCAAAGCAAATCTAGATCTAGTGCAAGTACAATGCAAACTGCAAAATGCAATGCATGATGATAAGCAAATGATTTTGGATTTTTTGAAAATAAAAGAGATGCAAAAAGCAAAAGAATGATTCTACGACCCCTAGACCTTGAAAGCGCACTCAAACAGTATTCAAGCAAAGCACTAAGGTAAAATAACTCTAATGCACTAATCTCAAACAAAAAATCAAAAATGCCATGACAAGAACTTTCCTAAAAAAAAAATTAGGATAAAAAAAAAAGCGGTTCTAGCAAAAAACAGAGGTCTAAAAAGACTCAAGCAGTGCCAAAGGAGACTTAGCAACTATCAGAACTCACCCAACAATCAACTATCTTCCACAAAAAGGAAAAACCAAAGGTATATGTGACTGTTCGTAGTAAACCTGCGTGTATATGCGTAAATCATAATGTAATCTGCGTGTATACGCGACTGTAAGTCAAAAACCTGCGTATAGGAAGAAAAGGTGCATAAAATCAAGGCAAATAAATAGGTTGAGATAGACTTCACACCAATCAAACTCTACCATGCATACGTGCCCCCAAACCTGACACAGAAACAAGAGAGAAAGAGCAATTCAAATACATTGAATGCCGATAAATCAACCCCCAAAGGACAACTACTAGGAAGTCCCCAATGGAGTCACCAATTCTATTACGGAGATAAATTCCTATGGCTTGGGTTACCACAACAGATAGCTTGACTCCAGAAATCAATCCTTTCCAATATGCAATAGAAATAAAATGTTTAACACTAAAGGATCAGACCTCGTACCTTATTCCAGACGGTTGAAGTAGATCCCCATTCAGCTTTCCAATCTTCAACTTGAATTGATATATTACTTCCTCAACAACAAGTAAACAATACAAGCATACCATATACCATGGTGTTAGATCTATTCTAGCATATATAATCAATAATGTAAAAGCATTTGACATATTCCCATGGATAAAATATTCATTCAAATACACATCATTGGACAGNNNGACTACAAGATAGATACAACTTCTGACGGCATGTCTGCGAACCAGATGAACTGAATACCCGACTTGGGCCTCCACCACTTCAATCCTCCATCTCTCAATAGAAATCTCACAAGAAAAGGGCAAGCTTGGAAAGAACACAATAGTGCTCCAAGGGACAAAGGGATGCAGACTCAAGCATAAGTTCCAGCAGCAATGGACTATAGTTTATTTGCTCTCAATTCTCTCTTCTTTCCTTCAATGTACCAAGGGGTTCCTTATATAGCTTTCAAAGGGATAATGAAAGGTCGAATCCGAACGATCTCAAGGCATATGGAAGGCCAGGAGTCAAATGAGTCAGATCCATGTCAAGGAAAACTCCAAAAGGATTTGGATTATTCACACATCCCGATGTACGCAGTTATATGGGTCAAACCCGTGTATGTACGTGCTTATAGGGTTAAAATCTGTGTATATCATTTTTCATATGTTTTTAGGGATGATCAAGGAAACATCAAAGGACAAAAAATGGTCCATGGGGTCTAAAGAGTCTGCAACGTGACAAGGGAAGGCCATACAAAGTGTGATTCACCTAGAGTGGTGAAATCCACTATAACACACTCAGTGAGACTCAGATCACACTCAATGAGACTCAAATCAAGCTCAGATTGACTCCACATATAGATGCAATCTCTCTCTCCTTGGGAATTGTGCCCCCTTGGGCTAGATTTCTAGTTTTTGTTATAAATAAAGTTCGGTTTTCCTCTTCCAAGATAGTTAGAGCTATATTGAAGAGCTGTTGTTTTTGTATTGTTTACTATTTTGGAATAAATAAAGCTTTGGAGGAAAGATCTATGGTGTAGTGCTTTTCATGTGTGGATGATGATTGTCAAGTGCTTATGAGGTATAATTTGTATTATTGATCTTTTCTTTTGCTAGTTAATTGTTGTCCTTGAAGGAGAGCTCCCTCTCATTGGGGTAAGAGATCATTCTAGTTTGATTTATTCTCTTACTATTTACTTGTTTCATACCTCTTGGAGTTGCATGTATTTTAATTTTAATTGCATACTTTCTAATGGTCTCTTCCCAGCAACACCTATGTTTTAACCATCTTTTTGTGCAAGGATTTTTAAGTTGTAGGTGATCTCACTTGTATAATGGGTTGAGCTAGTTTGCATCTTCCTCATATGCAGGATCTTTTGGAGGCCATAGTCCCTCGGTGTTCCACCAAAGCAGACTCCAAAGCACGACATTCCCAGGCTTCCAACACTCTTTCTATCTCTTCCTCCTTCTAAAATCAAAATTTTACTTGGTTACTTTGTTTACAAGATTTTATATTATTTAGATCTATTATCTTAAATTAAAACTTAACATACATCTATTGTCTCAAGGATCATAATCTAGATCTTGCTTCTTAAAAGTTTCATAAGCATTCTAGATCTAGTTTTAGGGAAATTGTCCTTTTTGCATGCCACTTTATAGAGAATGTGTAGTTTGCATACATTAAATTTCTGTTTTTTTTTTCTTAAAGATAAAATCCAAAAATCAGTGCACATCTGATTGTCTTACCAAACAGCAAGCCAAGATCCCAAGGAAAGCTTGCTTTCCTTTGTTCACTTTTTATCTTTTTTTACTAGTTTTAACTTAGCTTTTTGTTGGTTTAAAGTAGGCTGACCCAAAGGTAATTTAAAATCACTTTTGGGCATATTTCATTTTAATAAAATCGCTATTTTTTAGCAGATATAACAGAAAGAGGAGAAGCTGCTGTTCGAAATTGACTTTGGGGCCATCTGAATCCCCTCATGGGTCTCCCGTTTTGACTGTAATATTTAACTTTGGCACTTTGTAAGATCTTGGTTTCATTCTATATAAGAAAAAAAATGAATCATATATGTTCTCTGATATTGTAACTGCAGATAATAAAAAAATTCTCCGAATAGGCTCTTTCGATCCCATTCCCCATCCCCCCTAGGGGGATTCACGTCCTTTTTCCGTTTTTTTGTATTTTCTTATTTTCTTTCTCTAGATTAGTTTCATTTATGCATAATAATATACTTTCATTACTTTTATCATATATTCCATATTGCAGTATCAAAGTGACTTTAATACTTACCCCACGACTTCTCGATTGACCTGAAAGGGGAAAAAGATGCATGGTAGGACTAATTAGAAAACCTGTGCTTTGCTTATTTTTATGCTTCTTGTCATTAATTTATGCAAATAATATTTCTAAAATAAATCCCCTCCTTGATTCGCCAATTGAGGTCCACTTGGACCGAAAGAGGTTCCTGGAGGGTTTTTCTTTCTAAAAACACATCCTTTAAAATTTACTAAAAATTAAAAGGACTCTGGTGTGTATGCTCTGTACTTGGATGTGGTTCATCCGATCATTCAAGCTGCATCAAAAGCAATTTCAATGACTATATTAATTAGGATTCACCTTCCCCAATTAACCACCATCAGGTGAAAATTCAATTCCTCAATCAAACCGTAAACGGTGGCAAAATAGCCAAAAGAAGTGGGAACTCTTGGATAGTTACCTTAGGGTACCGATATTTGTTACACCCTTGGGTGTAATATGAACACAGTCTCAGAGAATCCATTCATCCCACACATTCATTGTGGGTAGCCATGAGGGTTCACTTTTGGACATACTCCAAGTACCCCTAGAGTATATCAAGCCCCCCCTCGCCTAATTTAATCCGCTCATTTTTCACATTAACTTAAAGTGTAGCAAGAGGAAATTGCACAACTTTCACTCCAAGAACATGCAAGTACATTTGATTATTTTATGACTCCACTTTAAGGCATTGATTATTTGTTTAATTGTTTCAATATATATATACTGTGTGTCAGCATTGTGCTTGTGCTCATTTTTTCATCTTGTCATCTACGGTTATTGATGGTTAATTGCAAACCCCTAAAAAACTTATTCAATTTAACACTATCACACTCAAGTAATTTTTCTTAGTAACTTAATAAGGTCTACCCCTGTTGGCTTCATTAGGAATTGAGCATAAATGGAGGATTCAAGAAGAAGGTGACGACCTTGACTCGAGACTTTCCCCCAAGGACACACCAACTGGCTTGAATATTTCTTCCATGCCCCCCCCTAGGTGTGTGAAAGGTGGCAAGACCGTGTTGCAGCAACTAAGGCATATTTGAATGAAGAGATAGTGATAGCTCTAAGAGAAGAACAAAATGAAAAGAACCAATATGGTTCACAGTATCATAATTTATATAATGTTGACAAAATGTTTCAATGTGTAGGTGAGAAACCAATCTAAGATGAAGAAGAATCCACTGAAGATGATATTGGAAATGATGAGTTTGATTTGAAAGAAGAAAATTGCACCAAAGATGAATTAGTTCAAGAATCAGTTGATAAGATATTCATGTCATGGAGTCCTAAAGAAATTCGGCATTATTATCAATTAATGTGTCTATAGAATCACATTGAACTAATCACTCTCAGTGAATTCAAAGATAGCTTGTGGGATCTTTGTATGCCCACACTACAGTATTTAGAAGAAAATATTCGGATTGAAGTCCTCGGCATAAAGAACATTGAAAATTTGAATGATGATAAGAAAATTGAAGAACGTTTTGCAGTTGAAGTTGATCATAATGGATTTGTGGAATCAAAGAAAACATTGAAGCTAAAGAAGAAAGTGAAGATGAAGAATCAAAAGTATTTTTGGTATGAAGTTTAACGTTTTAAGCCAAGTAATGATGAAACCAAATCTAAGAATGGCGCAATTGAAATTATGATTAATGATTGGTTTGAAAAGTCCAAGAATGTTAAATGCAATGGTCTTGATGCTGAAATAAATGATGAAATATTATATTTTGAACAACCAACTGAAAATGAGGAGAACAAGTATCATGGATTTGCTGAGCAAAAGGAGTTTAGATTATTAAGATGTAAAGTCAAGATGTAGAAATGGCTGAAGGCACAAATGAAGCAAGAGATGAATAAGATCAAGGTAAAGATGAAGATAAAACAGAAAACAAAGTTTACATATTTCAAATTTTGGAGTCGAAAGAAACAGAAAAGATGCGCTAGTATATTCCAACAAAGAATGTGAACAAATTTTTGAAGTTGTTTTGATACGGATATAAGCCTTGCTGATACTTAGACCAGAAGGCATTATAGTTGAAATGTTTTTTTGTAAAAGCTATACTTGCTTGTGTTTGATGTATTTTGGGTGAAGTAATTAAGGGGGAGAATGTTGGCAGTGGCTGATTTCTTCGCAGCCACAAATTCTGAAATGTCATTCACCACCCTGCTAGGTGGCCACCAAAACACTGAAGATCCAACCATCACCACACCGCTTTGATTCTGTCATGCTGTCAAGGTTTCAAAGGGGTAGCGCACCACATTGATTTCTGAAGAAGAAATTACACCCTCTAACACAACTCATCGAATAATTATTGGGGTAGAGTATTACATTGTTTTTTGAAGAGCCATTTTTTGAGGAGGTATTCAGTGACCTGTTCCATCCGGTCATATTGTTGAAGGGGAATTCATCATTCTTGTTGCAACTCATGAAAGGGAAGATAATTAATTAAATTCTGAATAGACAATTTTGTGAAAGGTCAGTCTAAATAATGCATACCGACTTATATTATGGTGTATAAATACCAATGTAATAATGATTTTGTAATATATAAATATAGAGTAATACATGGTGAGGAATACGAATTCTGAGTTGAATGTGAAACAAAGTTTCAACTCTGTAATCTTGTTGCTATGTTCCTCTTTATCTTTATGAGTTTGGAAACTCATTGTTGAATATTTAAGTTTAAGATTTTGTTGTAGCATGATAATTTTCTAAATGTATATGATTGATTGTGGAATGTTTAGTTTTGTTGTAGAAAGTTAGATTGATGAGAAATCAGAGTATGAATTTTTTAATGTGGTTTATCAATTTAGTATAATACTTGTATTAAATTTATGAACGCAGGGCTTATCAGAAATTTGTTAAACAGTCATATGCAACTCAACTATTACTGTCCTATAGATTATTGTTATCTGTAACAGGTAGCTGCAACACCACCTATAGAGTACTTCCAGCTATAACAGCCAGCTATTATAGTCGTATAGGTGAAAATTACTGACCTAAGTGATCTGTGTGTGTTGTTGAAAGTAAGAGAAAGACTCCTCTGCCTTCCCTTACACCGTTTGAGTTTTGTAAGCACACGGTAAGGATGTGACTTACTTAATCTGAAAGATGACAAAATTCCATATCTACTAGGAAGTGATTAACCTTAGAGCTTTGAAATTTTTGAAATATGAAGTTGTGCACCATACTTTTAAACTTTCATGGACTGCGATTCTGACCAAATGAATTGTAACCTGAAGTGAATTCTCCATTGATTTTCATACATGTTGGATGAAAGGGAATTCCACATAATTATGAATGTTTGACTCGTTTAGTTTGCACAAACAATAGATTCTTAGACAAAGTCTTCCCTTCCTTTCCAAGACATCCCAAGTGAGTGCTTTATTGATCGAATAGAAGAACATGAAAATATTTGTCTCATGTGGGAATTGAAACTTCCATATTTATCGTTTCCACCATTATTTCATTTCATATTTGTTTGTAGCCATCAGGATTGCATATCCCGCTTTTAGGTAAAATTGACAGTGAGAATCACATAACCAAACCAAGACATTGTTTTTTTTAAAGAGACAAATATGATTAATTTGAAGTTGATTAAGATAATTCTCCAGATTCTGTAATCACCTCCCTTTAATCCTAGAAAAATTGTATATATTCAACCTTTCCTCATACGAGTGCCAGCTGAGTGACCAAAAACTTGGTTTAACTTATGCAAACCTTTTTCTTGAATGTGTTTAATCATATGACTTGGTAGTTTGTGTAAAAGGCCACTTCTTGTCCATGGATCTTCCCAACTCTAATGTTTTTCCTAATTCCCACCTACCATCCGATACCATTCCCTATTAAATCAAAAGAAAATATAGCCACTTTCCAAACAATTAAAATGTTGTGATGAGGTTTGGCTGGATTTCTCACAAACTACATTGTTCCAAAGAGAGAAACCTATAATTAATCTCCAACACACTTAGCTCCCAATGCTTGTGAGAAACTGAAAATATTCTTTGAACCCAAACCCAATAATTTCTAAAAAGAGTAATACTTTTCCACCTAATCCATGCCAACCCTTTCTTCTTCCCCTTTCCAAACTAGAAAAAATTAAAAATAATTTTTCCTAATTTTATTTAGGATATTTCTAAGATTCCAAGCTAGGCTCCTCCAAAAAAAATTGGAACTACCTCTAGAACCTCCACCTTTTGAAATCTATTTAACTCACCAATTTGATATATGTCTTTCATATTTGGCCACCAACAAAATCCCAGTCCTTTATCATGTAAGTTTAAGTTTTAGGTGGAAGCCTAAGTATTTCTTTTCTTCTTCTAGGCTTATGAATTTAAATTGAAAAACTAACTTGTAATAGACTTCCCCTCATTTATCAACATCCCAATAGCCAGACAAAACCAATCAAGAATAGGGAAAGTTTCTCCAAATCCCTCGGCTATCCATAGCAAAAAATGATGTCATCTATGAAAGTGATATCAATGAGTATGAAATTCCCCGTATAAACACTCCTTTAAAACTATTGGATAGGAAAGGGATTATAACCATTAAACTGATATTAATATCAAACAGAAACACACTCAACTACAATTGATTCAAATACTGAGACAATCGGAGCATTCAAGCTCTTTTATTAACATAGACAAAATACTATGTTTTTAATTTGTTCTCTATACATACAACTTGAATTCCCTCATTACTTACTTTACATAAGTATATTAAAGGCTACTAAATCTACTATCAACATATACATAAGGAGCTTACTTATTACAATGTGACGTGTTATAGTTTACTTATGTTAGAGACATAATGACTCATTTACTTATGACATACTGATAATTTACTCGTCCTTACACTCTGCCTTAATTTCTTTGTGATACATTTCATGATTTCCTATACCTAGATCATTCCTTTGAATTGCTAACTTATCTCTTCCCAATGGCTTAGTGAATATATTAGGCAATTGGTTTTGAGATTTACAAAATTGCAAACATATTTCTCTATTCCTTACAACCTCTGCGATAAAATGAAATTTGGTATCAATATGTTTTTTTTTCAATGGAATACATGATTTTGGGACAATGTTATGGCTCAGTTGTTGGCACAAAAGATATATCTTGCTTCATTTTCTTTATGCTAAATAAATTCAAGAATCCTCCTCAAGCATACAACGTGACACGTTGTTGATGTTGCTACCACATACTCTCCTTCTGCTGAAGATATTATCACAATGAGATGTGTTTTGGATGCCCATGAAATCAAACATGATCTAAGATGAACTGCATAACATGCAATGCTCTTTTTTTCATCAATAATTCCTGCAAAATCACTATTAGTGTATCTAACTAAAGAAGTGGAATTTATGCTTGACTACATGATGTCAAAATTGATTATACTTGGAATATACCTCAAAATTATTTTACCTATTTGCAAATGTGAAGTTTTTGGACTTTCCATGAAACTAGAAATTAAACTTATTGCATACATGTTGTTTAGTCTTTTAGCTGTTATACGCATGAGGCTTCCAACAAGTCTTTTATACAAAGTGGAATCCATGATTCTTCCCTGATCTTGCTTGCTTAATTTTGTTTCTCTTACTATTGGAGTATCTGTTTGATTGCAATTTGTGATTCTAAATATGTTGAAAGCATTTTTATCATAAGTACTGTTGTTGACATATAAATATGTCATTATTAGATTGCTCAACTCTAATTTCAAGAAAATATTTCATTAATACAAGGTATATCATTTCAAACTTTGTTTTCATGACTGCTTAGAATTTTTCTACTATTAAGTTTCTTTTGTAAATCATGTCATCCACATAAAGTCATAGAATTAAAATTTTGTTTTGTTAATCTATTTTAGTGCACAATGTGGGTTCATACTCGCTTCTGCAGAATCTATTACTTATTAGATATGAGTCAAATCTTACATGCCATGTCCTTGGTGCTTCTTTCAAACAATATGGTTCCTTTTTCAACTTGTAAACTTTATGCTCTTGATTCTTGATTTCATACCCTGGTGGATGATTAATGTATACTTCCTATTTTAAAATTACATTTAGGGATGCATATTAAACATCTAATTGATATACTTACCACTTGTTTGGGTTTTTAATGCATGTCTAACCTTGTTACTAGTGCAAAGGTTTCTCCATAATCAATACCTGGTTGATGTGAAAATCCTTTTGCAAAAATCCTTGCCTTATGCTTCTCCATTTCTTCTTTTTCATTAAATTTAGTATTAAATCACATTTACTCCTATGTTGTCTTTGCCTTCTAGTAGATCTAAAAGATCCCAAGTTCCATTCTTCTCAATTGCTTCAATTTATTAATTCATTGCTTCAACATATTTTTATTCTTTAATGTCCTCTTCAAAATGCATAGGCTCACATGAAAATAATGCAAAATGACCTTTCATATATATCTTATCATCTTGATTGTAAATTTTTCTTAAGCTTCTAGTCTTTTTATTTCTCAATGAGGCTATTGTGGGATTTAAATCACGACTAGAGTGATGATTGTTACCTTGATGTTCTCCATGTGTTTAGGTTTCACCTTGAACTTGCAATCTTGGTAATCTAGAGGAAGATCCCTGTTGTCTTATTGGTTCCTCTTGATCGTGTTCTAGTAAAAAAGGTGTTGAATTTCCAGTTTTAGTTTCCTTCTCTTCTTGACTGTTCCAAGCTTGAGATTCTTTAAATTCCACATCTCTTCTTACAATAAATTTTTTAGTGATTGGGTTGTATAGCTTATACACTTTTGAGTGCTCACTATACCCTATAAAAATGTATTTTTCACTTCTATCATCCAACTTCCTTCTTAGTTGCTCAAGAACATATGCATAAGATACACAACCAAATACTCTGAAATATGAAACACTTGACTTTGTTATACTCCATCCTTCCCGAGGAATTTCGTTTTTGACACTCTTTGTAGTTTATTTGTTCAAAATATAAACTGAGCATGCTATTGCTTCACCCCAAAATTCATTTTGAAGTTGTTTTTATTAGCATACTTCTATCCATATTCATTATGGTTATGTTTTTCCATTCTATTATTCAATTTTATTCAAGGATTATATTTGGCTCTTTTAATTCCATGATACCTGCAATAATTTGCAAATTCCTTGGAATGATACTCACCTCGTATATTGAAAATTTGATGTACATAATGTTTTTTCCTTCTAAGGTTTTAAACTCAAACTTGTCAAAAGTTTTAGATTTGTTATTTATGAAATATTGCCAAGTCTTTTGACTAAAATCATCATTAAAAGTTAGAAAATAGAAGTGTCCTCCTAAGAACATTGTTTGCTTGGGACCACATTGTTAACCAAAAAAATTACCTGATTAAGCTCTGCATGACCTACACCACAAAGGCATCCATGTCATATCCCTCATTTGACCCCCACACCCTTGAAAAGGCTCAAAAAACACAGAAAGGGCTTAAAACCCCTAAAAAGAGCCAAAATAGCTCTCAGAGGGGCGGAAACCCCCCAAAAAAGGCTAAAACCCCTCAAAGGGGCTTAAAATCCCCAAAGGAGCTAAGAAATGGGTGAAAGGGGCTTGGAGCCCTAAAAAGGGGCTAAATCCTTCACCAAGGGCTTAAAAGCATAAAACTTAGAAAATATAAATACAAGGGTGGGGGTCACTATAAAAACATTCCTCATTTGCATACCATTACTTTGCTCATGTGAGTTCCTTGAGACCAATCTCTCTCAAGCCATTCACACCTCTCTCTCATTTGCTTTGTTAGCCATTTCCCTTGTGTGTTGAGCTTAGCTCTACACCATTCAAATTGGCAAGGAGAGGGTGCTCCTTGAGCAAGGGCATGGCCGCCCATCTTCCATTAAAATCTTAGGTATAATGAGATTCATGCTTTGTTTAGCTTTATTTGTTGCTTAGATGTATGTGTAGGTTTATTTTTAATAGTAGATTGTAGGTTCTCCATTGATTGCTTGCTTTGCAGAGTTATTTTTCTAATAGTGTGTTGCAGGGTTTTGTATGGTTCACTAACCCTTTCCTGCAGGTTTTCTCTTGATTGAGAGAGACCCTATCCTTCCTTCCTATAGATGGAAGGTATTCATTTCTGCTCATAGCTAGGGATTCTTCCCTACTACAGATTGGTGACCACACTAGGTAGATCCCAAAGGATCCCTGGGTTATTACTATTTATTTATAGTTTTTAACCTAGTTTAAATTTCTGTTGCTTTCTAATTTAGATCTTTGTTTTTATCCTTTACAGTTCTAGTTGAGCCCCCTTAGGACTGACCCGATCCTGTTCGGCCACAGTACAAGTTATTGTCGACTGTTCCCAGCTCAGTTTCAAAAAAAGTTTCATTTTACGGACTAGATCTCACCTTTTGGGTTGAAAAGGGCGACCAAATCACGCATTTAGACCTGAAAGGAGTGAATTCACTCTCAAGAAGCCCATCACTCTTTTTTTTGGTTTCTGGGCCACCCCCTCTCCCGTTTTGGCAAAAATTCAATGACCCCCTCACTACATTTTCCCCAAAAAGGGTGACCTGCCTCTCAAGATTAGGTTTATTTTTCTATTCAGACTGTCAGTGCGGCCCTACCACCACTGTCCAGCAACCTGTTTCTTTCTAGAAACAATTTATGTAAAATTAGCTGCTAATACATATGAATATGTTTTAAGGCTTAGCTAAAGTACTGTAAGTTAGTTTTAATTTTTTAATTAAACATTGGAAATTAACCCCTTGCCTAGCCCTTCCTCATCTACCCAATCATCACCCTCTGGGGTATTCTGGGATAAGACGAAGGGTCAGGATCGTATAGCAATAGGCGCTTACACTTGTTATTGTTGGGGACCACTAAAAACGAGTGACTTGGAAGGTAGAGGGGGTGGATACTATTGGGGGTTTCATGGCATTCGGTTCCTCCATGTTGACCGACCTTGCACTCGAAGAGTGACTTGAGGATATACGGGTGGGCTTAGTCCCACTGTGTTGAAAGCCCAACACTCTTTCCTGGTTGAAAAGGAATATAGGTGTAAGGCAGTCACCCAAGAGGTATGCAATAGTTCAGGTTCATTAGTTGCCTGTTTAAATTTTTTTGTTTCAAAAGTTCACTGGTTTCATAACAGGTTTCCCATTCTATAATCTCTCTAACAAACCAAAAACAACTACAAAGTATCCATAAACCATAATTGCAGTCACCAAACTAATAATAGAATATAATTTAAAAATGGACAATCTTTCATACACTAAACATGCACACAACCACACCACTTAACAACCAAACTCAGTTCACGATGCTGAGCCAACCATAAAAATCTATCAATTTACATTAATCCAAAATATTGCAGTCTTTGAGCTAACCATAAAAATCTATCAATTTACATTAATCCAAAATATTGCAGTCTTTGAGGACATAAGTCCCTGACTTCCTTAACCATGGGAAGTACTTGGGCTCAGCCCTGAAACTCATTGTGAGGAGTACCACGAAAACCCCAAAGTATCCAGCTACTGAGAGGAATTGCCAAGCGAAACGGGCAACGACCCCTACTGATTGACTAGATCTCCTGTGAGGGAAAGCCAAGTCTTGTCTCCTAGCAGTCTTAGTGGCCAAGTGACCACCTGAAATCCAATAGGAAGCCACTGTAACTGAGGTCCATAACGTCATTACTAGATTACACCATTTGATCTACCAACCAGAAACAATTGATCCCACACACTCTTCTTCATGCCTAAGAGGCGATCCACCACAATTCGGGTGCTTGAACCAACATCGTCGAGACCATTCTTGATTATCCTCTACACCGTCAGAAGGACACACAGCCTCTGAGTCAGACTTGGACTATATCATTTTGAGCCAGACTTACATACTACACCATCTAGCCCCATGGCTGGTGCAAACATGGATCCACTTTTTGGACTGGTTATTGGCAGTGGATGCATGTCCATACCTCACACCACTACCCACGCCCCTGCTAGAGGTCCTTGTATTGCCACACAGACTGTCCTAACTCAGCTGAATCCACCTGCACCCACTAGTTAAACTGTCCCACCTATCATACCCGAGGGTAGTGGCCTTTCCACTCAAACTGTCCCACTTACCATAACTAGGGTCAGTGGCACATCAACAACTGTGCCACAAGTACCCCCAGTTGTGCAGGGACATCATGTTCCTACAAACCCCACCACCATTGCCGTTCCTTGCCACATCAACCTTGGGTCAAACCTCCCTTTCGGGGCATGCCTTAACTTTCTTGACTTGTCCAGTTAACCAATGACCCTATTTGTCATCAAGCCTTTGGCCTCCCATGCCAATCAAGCTCCCTTTAGACATCCCTAAGTTTGAAGGAAAGGAAAGGGAGTGCCCCCAAAACCATATAATGACATTTCATCTATGGTGCTCATCAAATAGCATCATAGATTACTCGATCAGACTCGGAATTTTCCAACGCACCCTCACATGTGCTGTAGCCAAGTGGTACATTGAGCTACCACAAGCCAAGCACCTAGACTTCAACTCCTTGTCCTTTATGTTCCTATAGTATTTCCAACTCCCTATCAAATATGATGAACGGGTGGAAATATTTCTATCTTATCACCAAAACATTGCAACCCACATCACCAACCACATCCATGAGTGGGGACAATGTCACAACTTGTGCAAGATCAAGCTTGATGACATGATCTTCCTTGACTGGTTCTTAAAAACATTGTTGCCACCCATAGCCAAGGTTGTCACCTCCAAACGTGCCCAAACAAAGGAAGAGGCCATCTTGAAGGCCCAATAGTTTGACCTCATTTATGCATACTCTAGATACCTCTACACCATCATCCCAGATGCTCCCTCTGCAGGAACCTCCTACAGGGATGCACCAAGGGAATCCCATGCTGCAGATGGCATCATAGGATCTATCTCCCATCAATCATAGCATCACCCATCACCACCTATGATTCCACCACAACTAATCAACACCCACATTTTTGCCTACCCAAACCAAGCTCCTGACTATTCAAGAATGATGGCTCAATCTTGAGCTGCAACCTCCTATGCGCAACCTGCACCACTGCAGCAATCCCATGCACCTACTTGGATGCCACAACAATATTCAGGATAGATGCCCACATTGTTGGCACTCCCAACCCCCCAAGTCTACTATGCAACACCAGTGCAACCCACTCAAGCCCCTTCCCTAGCTCAACCAGCACCTTTGGGACAAGTGTTTACATAGCAAAATCGTCCCAACCAACCAGCCCCCAACAACCAACAAGGGAAAGAAAGAAACAATTGGCCAAGAATCAAGGCAACAACCAACTGGAAGGAGGTATTCAATAACCAAATCCTCCCAACAACGTCAGGGAAAACAAGCCAACTCAAAATCCAGAGCAACAAAACCCACCTAGACGTAACGCTCTGTTACACACAAATCAACCATGCAAACTATGTGAGGTCTACGGGAACTATACACATGAATGCCCCTTCATGGGTCGTGCTAAGAATGAATTTCAGCAAGCTTCCAATACGGCATCCCTAGCTTAACCTAACCTAGCACCACGAGGCCCTCCACCTATGGTGCTCCAAAACCCATTACTAGTCCAAGGACTGGTAGCAACCACACCTGCTCACCAACCTAATCCCACCACCCTGGTTGTACCTCCACTAGTAGAAACAGATGTTCGCCACTTGCTAGCCCTAACAACCGAAGAGGTCAATTTACAGACCAAGCAAAATTAGTACAGTTCCAACACCAAACCCACTAACCCATCAGCGACATCCATGTCCAAAACAACCAATACACCTCTTCACTTACCCCCTTTCCCCCACGCCCTCCCTTATGATGGGCTACCAACAATGCCACAGCTAGAGCTGCTATGAGCTACAACATTGTGGATGATTTGGACCAAACACATATGGCCACATCCACTCTTGAGGTAATTAAAACTTTCCCAACACAGTGAAACGCCTTACTAGCTTCCCTAAGTGCTGTAGACCCCTATAAATCCAAGTTGATCGCATTCGACACAAATAACGGAGATCATCGAATGCTAACAACTATTGCCTTCCAATTTTTGGTATCCATTCAGAATTTGGACGTGCACCGGTGCATCATTGTCGAGGGGGCTTCCACATGTGTTATGTCAACCGTAGTCTAGCAGAAACTTGGGTCCCCAATTGTGCAACCATCCACCACTACTATGCGGTCTTATGATGGCCATCCCACTAAAGTCCAAGGTATCCTTCCACATGTCCCCATAACATTAGCCGAGAAAATAGTGATGATCGACATAGAGGTTGTCAATGCACAGCTCGACTATAAACTTCTCCTGGGAAGAAGTTATATGTATGCCATGCGAGATGTAGCATCCACTATTTTTCGTCTCATGATGTTCCCTCATGACTATTCACCAATTAACTTATCATGATCCACAAGGGCTAACAACACCAGCCAACATTATCCCTATGGTCAACACTATCATTGACTACATACCCGCCTCCCCATTATTAAATGTGGGCCCTCGGTTTTTTGTTGACACCCCCATGGTGACCTCCTTCATCTTAGTGTCACCACCCCCAACACCAAATGAGACTGCAGATTTGTGCATGCTCTCAACCAACACTGCTGTACCTAAACCTCAACCACATCCGCTGCCCCGACAACAGCCGTAACTCCATCCACAGCTGCAGCACCATCCATAGCCGCAGCACCAATTGCAATCGCAACACCAACCGTAGTCACAAATCCATCTACAGCCGCAACTCCATTCATAGCCGCAACCCCATCCAAACCACCACCTCAGTTTCAACCTCAACCTCAGTTACCATGGAAACATTGGGGTTCATTTGCACTCCACACGATCCTTTTCCTTTTCCTTTTCCTACCATTCAGGATCGTGAGTAAGTATGTCTTGGAAACCCGCAATTTACTAGATTTCACACTAGGAGTTCCTATGTTGTACCTTGAACCACCTACCATACCTCTAAAGAACCAAGATGTGTTGACTCCTCTCCACCCAATTAAGATAATGTTGCACCTACCTCCAGGTCTATCAAAGACTCCTCCTGCCTCCAGGCCTGCCCCTCTTCCTCCAACAAAGACTAGGGGCAAGGCCACCAAAACCACGACCAATACAATTTACATGATCTCTAGCACCAGTTTCCCTACCATCTCGTCGACCATGGAAGATCCACTTGATTTATCTCGACACCACATACATAATGATAGAGAGATCTGTAAGATTGCCTCCAGTTTTACCCCATTCCCTTTAAACCATAGTGTGGAATCAGTTCTTCCAATAAAGGACTAGATTCTGTCACCCCACCTTTCCAACGACCTCCATCTTGGCAAGGGGGCATACCTCTTCGCTGAATCAGAAATTCAACTCTTGAAGAAGACATGCAACGGGCTCCACCTCAAGAGAGTCTATGAGTCCCTTATAGTGCATTTTTTTCATTTTTGTTTTACGTCATTTTTTCCACAAGTTAGTGACCCCCTCTAGTATTCTTTCTGTGTCTAGTTGCAGTGAGTCCATTATAGAACTCCATTGCATCATTGGCATATGAACAAGTAGATATGATCCCTATCCCCGCACCATGGGTATCCCACTGAAGGTTGCAGTCCCACATCTGCACATGCACACATTTTGTTGCATGTATGATGTAGCTACCACCATGCTAGAGTACCATCAGGTCCCTAGACCTATCCTGGAGGTTGAGGCCTCGCTGCATCTACCCGGTTTTCCACACTCACGTATGAATCATCCTCTACCAGAATAGGAAGCTGCCACCATTGTGTGAAAAATATCTTGAATCGATAAATGAACTTCTAGACTTCCTCCCAGAGTCACGCCAATTTGCGTACCACCATGCGAATCACACATTGTACATTGAGCTAGTTTTATACCCAGATGCCCCCATTTGGTCTAGTTTTCCCTTGTGCATCACTGCACTGGGGGAAGGTCCATTAGCTACTATGTAGAGTCACCTGCAATATATTTGAGACACTCGTCACACCTCCTGGTTTCAGAATTCCATCCTCTATCTTTCAATGGGACCACAGTCTCATGATCAACGAGTAATTTTTGGGGCCATTTCTCGGACGTTACCTCAGTTTACATGCCCTTCTCATATAATTATCTAATTCATCCATCGCACCTTACGCGGATTCCTAGACCTCTTCCCATGGATCGGATCATGATGACATACATTTGGCAGTATAAATGCCCCCAGACCTGTGCCTACACCACCGTAACTTATGCGGGATACCGGACCATCTCGGAAAAGGCACATCATTTGGAATATAAGTGTCTCTGAACTTGTACTCACATTATATGTAGTTCATTCTGCCCACCACAACTCACACAAGACTGGGCCTAACCTCTGTCTAAGATCCACCTCAGTCTACGTGCCTTTGCCACACCGATTCATGTGCCTTTGGCATGATCTGTCTCATGCATGTATTGGTATCTTCAAGAGCCACCTACTCCATCCATACTTCACGGATGACCTTTTGGACCACTGTCCATTGTCCCGACATGGGGGCACCATCAGTGCCCCTTCGATCGGTTGACCATACCTGAGTGTCTATTAATCTCTTTTCTGACTCCTAAAAGAATGAAAAGGTTGCCGAGCGCATCTGCTTCCTTTCTCGCTTGTCAAAGTATAGGAAAGGAGCCTCTACATCATCTCGTTTATATCCTTTTGTGAACCATGTAGACTACCATATGAAAAGGACCACCTTGGCACATTCAAGCCAAGACCATTCCCCTCTGCATCCTTTTATGCTTTCTCAGGAAGAGGGGCCGAAATCTATGAAAAATCTCATCATGGGTTTTGTTTAAGCTCTTTTTCGGCCTTCTTATAAATAAAAGATCATCGAGCAAACTTGGTCTCATTCATTCTCGTAAAAGTATCTGAATGACCATCCAATCAGTATAGGTTTAACCTTTTTCGACCTGATTGGACTATCAATGGTAAAGAAGTCTCCCATCGCCCTCAAAGGATGGGAGAGCTCTCCTATGCACACTTTTAACCTTTTTCGGGCATAGGTGACTATCAATGAAAAAGGGACCCCATTGGAGTCTTCTTCATGCTTTTAGACTCTCTAAAATTGAAAACACCATCGAGCATTTACTTTCTTGGGCTCACCAAAAATCCACAAGATCATACCACAATGGTGTCTTTAGACACCACCCCATATATAACAGTTCGACAACATTCCCACTTTTGGTCACCTTTGTTCAAAGTATTCTCGGATGTGTCTTCCTTGGATCCCATTAATACCAAAAGTGTCTACCTCCCCCAAGTATTTCCCATCTACAGTTACATCCCCGGTATTACAGCTATGATTCCTTTCCCATGAGTTAGTTTCATTTGTTGCCTAGTATGCCCTGTCATCATACTATGAACAAAGGAATTTTGAGTCCACTACACTCTCCTTGTCCCCGTTCCACTGCCCCCCCATTCAATGGGTTAGTCCTCATATTGTATCACACCTTTCGGTTATCTCCCTTATGCTTATGGTCAAGGAAACACCATTTCCTTGGTCAATTGTAGGTATCCCTCTATCGACAACAACACATATATTCCAGAGGATAGACCCAGAGATCCATGTATCCTGGTTTCGTTAACCTCATTGATGAGTTCCAACCACTTATACTATGAAACGAGAACTTTATACTAAGAACGAGAACTCTAGCCATAAAAACGATGTTTTTTGCATAAAAAACACCAAAAACACCCCCCAAATAGAAAAGTGTTGATACCAGTATACACCTTTTTTTTCCAGGGTTAAAAATAGAGCCATGGCCTAAACATGCCATACTGTTTTTCACAAAAACTTTGAAATCAACCCCTAAATTGGAAAAATATTTTTTCTTCAAGAGATAAATTACAACTTTTTTGAAACTTGCATATTAAAAAAGCAAATCTTTCATAAATAATTTCACCACTGTAAACATTTAAAATCACACAAATTATGCTATGATTCATAATGAAATCATATATTAGACTCTACAAGAACAAATTATTCATATAAATTGTCAAAAACTCTTTGAGATTCAATTACGAACATCATACTAATAAAAAACATATAAAATGTTTCATGCTAAATTATTCAAACTCATCCATGGATTCTGACACCCCATTAGAATCTATATTTTCTATAGATGAACAACTGGATATAAAAAAAAAAAAAGTAAATCCCTAACCCTCTGACCCCCCATTACATTACATTAAAAAAAATTAAACTCGTCCCAGCTCCTAACCCCCTAAACCCCCAAACAACACTACATTTACAAAACTTAAAACGCCACCCCCTAACCCCCTAAATCCCTCAACAACATTATATTAAAAAAATTTGACATAATGTAATGTCATGATGTAATGCAATGTCATAATGTATTGTCATGAATCCACTCATTATACAAATCACAATTCCTTGCTATAGTAATTCATTATTTAATAACCTCGTATTCATGTAAATAAAAACAATTTATTAAGATACTCTATTCATTTTATAATTCCTTAATGAATTATTATTTAATTCATTATATGACCTAATATACTAACAATAATCATAACCTAAGAGCAAACATTACTTGCTTCCCTTGACTTTGGACCAATGTATGCAATTCCCTCATACAATGATTTAACTCTTTAACTTTCTCTTCAACCCTGCCTATAATATATATATATGATTCTTCCGAACTAAGATATGATACAACACCTTATATATATAATATAATTCTTCCAATCTAAGATATGATACAACACCACCATTTTATATAAGTGCATTATCCCAAAATGCTCCTCTGGCGATGCCCAATGTTCTAAACCAGTGGGCATTTAAGATTTGGGTGAGATAAGAACCATTTATGGCATATTTTAATTGGTAGAATATTTTTTCAAACCATTATCACATGTAAAAATAAAACCATTGTAAATATACAAAACAAGAATTAAGTATTTCAAGATATGTCATTTCGAAATCTTATTTAAGATTTGCATGAGATAAGAGCCGTTTATGGCATATCTTAATTGGTAGAATATTTTTTCAAACCATTATCAAATGTAAAGATAAAACCATTCTAAATATACAAAATGAAAATTAAGTACTTTCAAGAAATGTCATTTTGAAATCTTATATAGTTGATAGAAAACTTTGAAGTTACATGTTTTCACTTAAACCTTTCTAAATAGATAAATTTAGACATAGATATGTCATTTCAAAGTCCTAATAGTATTTCCTGACCCTAGACACATATCTTTGTATCATTTCATTCAATTATCACGAATACTTAAAACCCTAGACACATATCTTTGTATAATTTAAGTTTAAGAATGCTTAACACCCCACACACACATTTACATCATTTACATCCTTCTCAAAATTTGCTTAGATTCATTGGAACAATGTTACATGTAAGGATCTTTATTAGTATATTTTGTATGATATACATAGTGTATATTAGAAGTAATGAAATATGCAGGGTGCTTCATTTTATTATTCAATATATTCAATGTTTGAACTATACAACTAATCAATGCTCCAGTGTACACAACATAATTTGGGACTCCATCAGGAACATAATTAATAAAATGAATGAGATTAGTTAGATGTGTTTACTTTTTACACATAGAATTCTTGTTATTTATTCCAAAGATTATTCATGTAACAATCGGATTGGTTTCTACATATACTCGAAAAATATGAGAATGAGTTCGCATTTAGTCTCTAGGTTTTAAATTTCTTGCTCAAGTTGTGTAACTTCCATTTTAGATACTTTTCTGTATGAGTATGGGATTTTGATTGACAAATAGAGTTAAGTGGTAAAGGTATTTTTTGTTTATCTTTAAAGCTATCAGTTTTACAAGTACAATTCAAGGTCTATGTTGCAACAACATTTACATATGCCATTTATCTTTGCATAGGTGAATGCGAACGATGATATTTGCATAGGTGAATGAGAATGATGATCTTTTACTTTAACATATGAAACTGTAATGCAAAAATAATTCACTTCCATTAAAAAGATAGTTCAATAATTAACTTCCATTAAAAAGATAGTTCAAGATAATTGCTATGAGGAAACTACATTTCAATTTGTTTTTTAAATATCATTCCACCCAAAATCTAGAAGTTCTTTGAAGTGTGAACATGACGATTACATCTATTCAATCCCTTGTTATTTATCAAAAATAAATAAAAACTGAAACCGAAGACTTAGGTGAGGTTAGTACCTTTTTCCCTAGCATAACTTGATTTAGCTACGTGGTGAAAAAATAGGCGTAATATAAAGAGAGGACATCTATTAATATAAATACATGACATCTACAACTATATAGTACATCAACTATCAGTTGGTGTGTTAGTATAATCAACTATACTATAAATCAATATGCTGGTTCACTGTAGCTCTTCTCTAGCTATAGCCATGGAATTTCCAATTACAACCATAGGATCTCATTGGAGATAATTATCATAGTACATTATCGCTGCCAAGAAACTACATCATCTTATTATTTTATATATATTGTATATTCAAATAACAAATAAGCTTGAAGAACATGGAATGCATTTGCAAGGCATGGCCCCTCAATGGGCTTGTATTTGGTGGAGTATTTTGGCGTGGCATGGGGCTTCATAATTTGCAAATAATGAGCTAGGCCCTGAGGTCCACTCTTGGTTTAATTCTTGGTTGTATTACTCATGAAGGGTTGTATTACCCTAAGCTAAGTCATCATCATTTATCAGTAAAAAAAAAAAACAAATAAGCTTGAAGCATGTGAAGCTTGAAGGTCCCCTCATTTATCTTGTTGAATGGATAGAACTTCATAGTCGTAAAGAACGGAGTAAATAAAATAGACTGGCTGGTTGCAGCTTAATTCATTCCTACGTGGTCGATTGCATTCGGTATAAGGGGAAAATGGAGACCTTCCAGATTGAGTACACCTTACGTGCTGTTATGATGTCAAGCAAAGAATTTAATGGCGCACCACACTATATTATTCAAACCAGGCATCCAAATCTTATCTATAGTCCTAATATTCTTTTCTTTAAGAGTAATTCATTATCATTTACATTGCAATGAAGTGGGGAAGGAAAGAGAGGGAGCGGAGCGGCTCCGCTCCCTCCTCCCTCTTTCCTTCCCCGCTTTAGGACATCTATTAATATAAAGAGAGGACATCTACCACTATATAGTACATCAACTATTAGTTGGTGTGTTAGTATAATCAACTATACTATAAATCAATATGCTGGTTCACTGTAGCTCTTCTCTAGCTATAGCCATGGAAATTTCCAATTACAACCATAGGATTTCATTGGAGATAATTATCATAGTACATTATCGCTGCCAAGAAACTACATCATATTATTATTTTATATATATTGTATGTTCAAATAACAAATAAGCTTGAAGTATGTGAAGCTTGAAGCTCCCCTCATTTATCTTGTTGAATGGATAGAACTTCATAGTCATAAAGAACGAAGAGTAAATAAAATAGACTGGCTGGTTGCAGCTTAATTCATTCCTACGTGGTCGATTGCATTCGTTATAAGTGGAAAATGGAGACCTTCCAGATTGAGTACACCTTACGTGTTGTTATGATGTCAAGAAAAGAATTTAATGGCGCACCACACTATATTATTCAAACCAGGCATCCAAATCTTATATATAGTCCTAATATTCTTTTCTTTAAGAGCAATTCAGTATCATTTACATTGCAATGAAGCGAGGAAGGAAAGAGGGAGGAGGGAGCGGAGCTCTGCTCCCTTTGCTACCAAAGAGCCACCCTCACTAGTGGCGTGATTCTCAGAATCGCGCCACTAGTGAGGGTGGCTCTTTGGCAGCCAAGGGAGTGGAGCTCCGCTCCCTCCTCCCTCTTTCCTTCCCCACTTCATTCCACAATATCTTTCGGAGGCATATGTATGGATTCCTACGATGTTGATGAAAGATTTATTATATTACAAGAGTAATAATCTGATTATATGATTTGATGCAGCAGGAGAGCGATACAGAGAGATTTTATAGTCGTTACAAGATAGACATTTTACAAGGGAGACAGGAAGATCAGAGCAGGGAAATGTTCATTCATTTCAGATTTTTATTTGATGCTGAGATTTATATAATGATGTTTCAGATCGACCTTTATAAATGTTACAACCAACGAAATTGACATAGCTGGATGACCGGAAATGATATAGGTGTTAAAGGCAATTCCAGAATTAATTGAGTTTGCGGCAATTCAAGCGAATATCGCCCTCGTTGTCATCTTTGACGTCGACCAATCCCATCCTATTTGCTTGAAAGTTTGAATAGGTTCTCAACAACGTTGTATTATTATTGGTTGTTTGCAGGGCCTCCGACCTTCCCATGTATCCTATTAATTCAATTTAACAAAAAAAATTTAATTCACTATCATTATCATTTATGATCCGAGTTGATCCATAATCTCTTAGATGTATATTGTTTGGCTTTGGTTTTCTTATTCATCATCTATAATAATATTGTATTCTAATAAATACAAATACAAATACAAATAATTAGGGCTTGAAAAGATAAAAAAAATTATATTATTTGATCTTAAAATTAGATATTCTTAAAAATAAAATATTTAAACTTGGATATTCTTAAAAATAAAAATATGAGGTTGGTTTTAAAAAAAATATTTCAATTATATTTATTTGATTTTAAATTCGGAGGTTTTTATTTAAAAAAATTACAAATGATATACACTTGAATTAAAAACTTTAAATCATATTGATTTGATTTTAAACCTAGATATAATAAGTACTTCGATGGATCAAATACCTTGAGGTGTAATTTTTTAAGAATGTATCAAATAGCTTTATGTGCAATTTATTAAGAACTCAGCTGGATCAAATAACCAAAGGTGCAATTTTTTTTAAGAAGGATCAAATAACCTAAGGTGCAAATGTTTTCTTATTGTGTAAAAAATGCATTGAATAAGTTGAATTGGTTATTTGCATTCATTTATATTGACCAATTTAATTTAATGTAATATCGAAGCAACTTTTTTAATGTAATTTTATTCATTTTAATGAAGCACTTGTGCGGAAGATGTTAAAAGAGCTTCAACCCCTATTTAGGAGGGATACTTGTAGAGAATCACCTTGGAAATCTTGAAGACATAGAAGACCTAATGGAAGAGGACATTGATGTCCATGAAGAAATCCAAGTTAAGAATATTCCAATTTCGATGAAGAATTTGGCATGCATGATATTGTTGGTTAGTTTCATGTCTTATAAAAAATGTTAACTTTGACAACTTTTTGATAAGAAATATTGGTAATGTTTTGACTTTCACACTTTATTTTAGAAAATAAATTTCTATATATAATGTTTTTAGTATGTTATTTACATATATATGGTACAGTTTTTCTTTAATTTATGTGAATGCCCACTTTTTGGATAATAATATAAAATAGTATCATTTTTCTACAAAAAACCATTGAAAATCCATTAAATATGGCTTTAAATGTATTTATTTTCTCAAAAATTTACAATTTTGTCAATAAAAGTGTCTTGTTTTGTCCATAAAAATGTCTTATTTTAAATAAAAAATTACAAAATGTATATTTTTTTCATTATAACTTGCTTCTAAATGTATGATATTTTGTAAATTTCTAAAAAAACATTTGTAAATAGAAATCAAAAATATTTTACGACAAAGATTATTCAAATGCTCAAAAAAATAGCTCAAAATGAAAATGTGTGATACTGGTATCAACCCTTTTTGAAACAAAGGCAATAATAGCTACTAAAATTAGGAGAGAGAAAAATGAGAACTATGTTGAGTTCTCGTTTCATAGTATAAGTGGTTTTCCTTGGACCACTTGATAGGATTCCTTAGTGTCTCATGTGCTCAACTCCAGCTACATCATCACACTGTTGAGATTCATATAGGGTATTGGTCCATGCAGTATTTGGTTGAAGACCCCGGATGTCACCTGACTCAAGAACATTGATGAGTCCATTGAGGGACCCAAACAGGTTCATGTCCCTTGTAATTTTTGGGTTGCATTGGAGATAGTGTCGAGAAACCCCAGAGTAGTGCTTCGGTATAGAGTCATGATCGATGTAGCATATTGTACCACAGAGACTCTGACTCTCCATCAATGAGTCCCTAATGTATTGTTCCAGATCTAGCATACCATTAGTCATGAAGATATAGCATTCTATGAGAATGCCATGGGTCCAATGTAGCAGTTCTTCATATTAGTATTGTATTCAGCCTCTTATTGAAGAAACCACTATGTAACATCAGTTGTATATGATCGACTCTTGTATTTGAGAGCTTAGATCACATTATTCTTTTGACATTGTTACGAGCATGGGGATGCCTTCCTCGTCCATATACATGTAGCACATTATTTGTATCTCACCCATTGATGGGAACCATATTAATACGAAAACCAAAATCCACCATGTCCCAGCTCAGGAATGACCACCTCTCCCCAAAAAATCATATGACGTTCGTCGGCCATACGATGAGCTCCTGCCCTCACACATCAGGGGGCAATCTGTTAACCCAAAAATTACCCATTTAATCTCTACATGACCTACACCACAAAGGAATCCATGTCATATCCTTTATTTGAACCCCACACACTTTCAAAGCCTCAAAAAAGACAAAAATGGCTTAAAAACCCCTAAAAAGAGCCAAAATAGCTCTCATAGAGGCTAAAACCTCCAAAAAGGGGCTAAAACCCCTCAAAGGAGATTAAAATCCCCAAAGGAGCTATGAAATGGGAGAAATGGGGTTAAAGCACTAAAAAGGGGTCAAATCCTTGACCAAGGCCTTAAAACCCTAAAAAAAAAAAGCTATAAATACAAGGGTGGGGGTCACTCTCAAAACATTACTCATTTTCCATTACTCTGCATGTGTGAGTACCTTGAGACCCATCTCTCTCAAGCCATTCACCCTTCTCTCTCATTTGCTCCATTAGCAAATCCCTTGTGTGTTGAGCTTAGCTCCACACCATTCAAACCAGTAAGAAGATGCTACTCCTTGAGCTAGTGCATGGTGGACCATCTTCCATTAAAATATTAGGTATAATGAGATGCATGATTTGTTTATTTTTATTTGCATCTTATATGTATGTGTATGTTTATTTCTAATATAAGATTGCAGGTTCTCCATTGATTGCTTGCTTGTGGGGTTATTTTTCTAACAATGTGTTGCAGGGTTTTGTATGGTTCACAAACCCGTTCCTGCAGGTTTTTCCTCCATTTAAAGAGACCCTATCCTTCCGTCCTATAGACGGAAGGTATCCATTTCTGCTCATAGCTAGGGATTCTGCCTTGCTACACACATAAATCAGTATGCACCAGCTCCAATGGTTCCTTTGCTATGTAGAATGCCGTAGTTGGAAATTTTCCCCTATGTTGCTTTCCCAATAAGAAACTCTTAGAAGAATTTTTTGGTTCATATATTATTGGTGATCCCTCAACCATTTGTTTTTACTACAATAGATTTAGTTCACCAAAGTGCAAATAACCAAATCTCAAATGTCACAACGAAGAATCATCTAGAGTCATTACATAATGTACACATGAAACTAACTGGTTGATATTCTCTAAAGTTAAAGGTATCATCCTATCCTTGGTCATTTAAATTTTATCTATGAAGTTCCTACTTGGGAATTTATCCAAATATCTACAAGCATTATCTATAAATATGACTTTATAACCATGTTCAGTGAGTTGACCAACACTCGTCAAATTTTTCTTTAGACTAGGTACTATATAGACAATGCATATTCTTCTTCTCATTTTTCTTGGTTAGATAATTGAATGTCCCTTTACCAACTACATTGAAAACTTTATAATCTCCTAATATGACATCAAACTTGACTGAGTTGTCTATATATACAAACAATCTTGTATCTCATGTCATGTGGTTACTACAACCATTGGATAATAACCAAATATGTTAGCTACATTCTTGAGCTTGATGACAACTTAGGAACATGGCCTTTGAAGTGATTTCATATGTATTAGAAACATTAGCTGTATTTTTTTTAGATATGCCTTATTTCTCCTACATTCATTTCCTAAACGACCAAATATTTTGTAATAATAATATTGTTTTTTAGATTTGTCATACCTTCTATTTTGCTGAAAACCTCATCCTATCCCCCTTGATCTTAGAGGGTGGTGTTGTTTCTTGTATTCTTGTTCCATGCTTTGCTTGTTCTCTCTCTATGATTTGTAGTTGTTATATATACCCATGCCTTTGCTGACATATGCGTATGTCTTGAAAGCATGTTCTAGTGATTCGTCTTCCTTAATAATTCATGATTCATAGGACAACAATGATCTTGTCAAGTCATCTACTGTGTATGTTGAAATTTCATTAGAATATTCAATGGATACTACTACCATGCCAAATTTCTTCATAAGACTCCTCAAAAAGTTTTGCACAACTATCTCAACATTTATGACTTCTCCATGGATTCTTAGTTGATTGACCATTGTCGTTGCATTGGCCATAAATTGTTTTATCATATTCTTCCATCTTTAGAGTTTCAAAATCTATTATGAAATTTTGTAATTTTACATTTTTCACTTTGTTTTTTGCTTGATAATCTCTCTCCAAAATATCCTAGGGTTCCTATGTAGTTCTATCATTTGTTATTTTTGGAAAAATTGAATCATTTGTACCTTGTTGAATTAGCCATAGTGCTCTGGCTTCTCTCTTCCTCTACCCATTTAATTGTTCTCCTTATGCACATGGCATGGCATGGAATGCTTCCTGATATGGTTTTTTCAACCCAAAACTTCAATTGTTTCCCAACATGCAAATATGCCAAACTCCTTGCACCATCTTAACTCCGTCTTTTAACAATTCATCAACTGTGGCGTTTGTTTCTCTATATATACATGAGAGAATGGAAATTTCTCCAACAACTGATTCAATATTGTTATTTTTTATAACAACTTTTGCATTAGAATATTATAACATATATGTGAATATTAGTCTAGTTTATGATACGTAATACATCCAAAAAATATGCAGATATTTTAAAAATTTTCCACCACCAAAATGAGAACTAACCATAATTATTTCAATTCTGGATATTTTTTGGAGCCAGGACCCAGTCTAGATTTGAACTTGGCACTGTGGTGTTTTGAAAGGTGAAGAATCCCGCCAGCTACGCATAAACTCGAGCTCTTATGTGATGCACCATCAAAAAATGACCAAGGTGTTTGTTAATCAATCTCCTTAACTTGAATGTGTTTCTTTCTTTTTTTTAGTTGTAAATGTGGGAAGGATACTATGATTGCTTGAGTTTTGTAAGCACACTGTAAGGATGGGACTTATTTATCCTCAAATATGACAAAATTCTAGATCTACTCGGAAGTGATTAACCTTAGAACTTTGAAATTTTCAAAATCTGAAGTTGTGCACCACGCTCTTAAACTTTCATTGACCAAGATTCCATCCAAATGAAGTGTAACCCAAAGTGGATTCTCCATTGATTTTCATAGATATTGTATGAAAGGGAACTCCACATAATTATGAGTGTTTGAATCGCTTAGTTTGCACAAACAATATATTCTTGGATGGAGTCTTCCCTTCCTTTTCAAGACATCCCAAGTGAGTGCTTTATGTATCAAATGAAAGAGCATGAAAATATTTGTCTTATGAGGGAACTAAAACTTCCAAACTGCTCATTTCCACCATTTTCACATTTCATATTTGTTCATGATTTTAGGTAAAATTGACCGTGAGAATCACATAACCAAACTAAGACATTGTTTTTTTCGCAAGAGGAAAATATGATTAGTTACATAAAGAGCTTACTTCTTGCAATGTAACTTGTACTAGTTTACTTATGTTAGAGACATAATGACTCATTTACCTATGGAAGAGTGAGAAACTACTCCTTCTTACACTCTACCTTAATTTCTTCTTGATACATTTCATGATTGGCTATACCTAGATTATTCCTTTGAATTACAAATTTATCTCTTTCCAATGGCATAGTGAAGATATCAACCAATTGATTTTTAGATTTACAAAATTTCAAACATATTACTCCATTGCTTACAATCTTTTTGATAAAATGATATATGGTATCAATATGATTGTTTTTTCAATGGAATACATGATTTTTGGACAATGCTATAGCTGAGTTTTTTTTTTCAAAAGATATATGTTGCTTCATTTTATTTATGCTAAAGAACTTCAAGTATCCTCCTCAACGATACAACGTGACATGTTGTTGATGTTGCTTCCACATACTCTACTTTTGCTAAAGAAACTATCACAATGGGTCATTGCTTGGGTTCCCATGAGATCAGACATGATCCAAGATGAAATGCATAACATGCAATGCTCCTTTTGTCATGAATACTTCCTGCAAAATCACTATTAGTGTATCCAACTAAAGAAGTGGAATTTGTGCTTGACTATATGATACTAAAATTTATTGTACCTGCAATATACGTTGAACTTATTTTACCTACTTGCGAATGGGAGTTTTTTGGACTTTCCATGAACTTGGAAATTAAACTTACTGCATACATGAAGTTTAGCCTTGTATATCTTAGATACACCAGGAAACCAACAAGTCTTTTATACAAAGTGGGATCCATTATTGTTCCTTGATCCTACTTGCTTAATTGTGTTCCTCTTACTATTGGAGTATATGTTGGCTTGCAATTTGTCATTCTAAATATATTCAAAGCATTTTTATCATACTACTCTTGACATCTAAATATGTAATTATTATATTAATCAACTTTAATTTCAAGAAATATTTCATTAATCCAAGTTCTATCATTTAAAACTGTGTTTTCATGACTGCTTTTAAATTTTCTAGCATTAAATTTCTTGTGTCTCATCCACATAAAGTCATCCATTTAGATTTTTTTGTTGATCCATTTTAGGTTACAATGTGGGTTCATACATGCTTCTTTGGAATCTATTAGTGATTAGATATGATTCAATTCTTACATGACATGCCCTTGGTGCTTCTTTCAAACAATATGGTTCCTTTTTCAACTTGTAAACTTTATGCTCTTGATTCTTGATTTCACACCCAGGTGGATAATTAATGCAAATTTTCTCTTTTAAAATTACATTTAGGAATAGATATTTAACGTCTAATTGATATACTTAACACTTCTTTTGAGTTGTTAATGTATGTCTAACTTCGTTACTGGTGCAAAGGTTTATCCATAATCAATATCTAGTTGATGTGAAAAGCCTTTTTCGACAAGCCTTTCCTTATGCTTCTCCACTTCTCCTTTTTCATTAAATTTAGTTTTATAAATCCAATTTACTCCTATGTTTTTCTCGCCTTCTAGTAGATCTACAAGTTCCCAAGTGTCATTCTTCTCAATTGCTTCAATTTCTTCATTCATTGCTTCAACATAGTTTTATTATTTAATGTCTTATTCAAAATGCATAGGCTCAGATGAAAATAATGCAAAATATTGTTTCATATCTATCTTATCATCTTGATTGTAAATTTTTCTTAAGCTTCTAGTATTTTTATTTCTCAATGAGGTTATTGTGGTATTTGAATCACGACTTGTAATAACCCAAAAATTCATAAAAATTAAAATTTTCAAGTGACATAAAATGTGTAAAGTTGCAGCTAAGTAACTGCTAATGGTTAGCAGAAAATAAAACAATTTATATAAGAACATGGGATTGCTTCTTTTAAAAGAACCTGTAAACTATTAGGTGTAATCTAAATAAAACTGTGTTAGTGCTATTAATGATTTAACAACTATAATTCTATTAGATTTAGAAACGGACTTGCATTTTTCTACTGCTAGATATACTAATGATTAACTTTTGTCGAGTAGGTAAGAATTCTTGTATGTGATCAGGGCTTACTTAGCGCTCAGCTAACTCAAATGGACTGCTGGTTCCTTATAGGTTTAACAATTAAACGTAAGTTCGAGTAGGGTGTTATTTAAAATTACATCGAGAAGCTACTTTCCTAGCATGATTAAGATGCTTGTTTTAGAAAAGGTTTAAATGTGCTGCTTGTCTTTAAGGAGGTAATGTCAATTATTTTTCCGTTGTTATAAATCCATAGTTGTATTTATAACTAACACCGTAGTGACTTTTTTACCAAAAACATAAACAAGGGTTTAAATTGCAAGAACGCATACTTACCAAAGTTCCTTCAATTGTCTGAATATTATGCTCTAAAAATCTAAAGAACACTATTTTATTTTTTTAGTGTTTACCGTAATGGTTATTTACAAATTTCCATGGAGAGAAAAGAGCTTACGGTTTGGGCTTAAGTTCACCCCATACTGTTTGGTGTTTCTTGCCACTACCTTCACTTCAAGACTCTATAGACGTCTTTCTCTTAATGAATGATCAAGTTACTTATGTTTTTCAACTATAAATTTATCAATGAGTTGTTAGAATTTTGTTGGGATTTTTCAATTTTTTGTCTTCAGTTCCTTGGGCACTCCTTCAATAAATACAACCCAAAAGGTGAAGTTTTCAATAGTTCATGCCTCTTCTTTTCACTATAGTTATAAGTTATAAGATGATCTTCTCATAATTCTTTTACTAGCTTAATTATTACACATACTATTAGACTTGTTTGATTAACATGAAAAACTTCTAGCATAATAAGAGTATCCAAGTTGTAACCCTAAGTAGAAATTCTAAGTTTCAAACCACCATGATAAAATCAAATGATGGTCAATCATATGATGTATAGTTTTGAATGATTGATGGTTTTAAAAATCCAAAATGTTTAATGTGGCGCTGACTATGGAACTCAACCCATGCTTGAAGAAATATTTGGAAGGACACATGGAATGATTACATCCACGCAAGGGTTGACTTAAAACTTTGAAACCCTATTCATTTGCATTGCAGACTGATGGTTTCTCCTTCTTGTTGGCCGAGCTGAGAGCTCACGGCCATGGAAGACCTGTAACCACATTCAAAAAATTTGGCATTTCACCTCCATCCTTTATGCTGTGACTGTGGAGAGAGGTCGTTAATGGTTTTGGCCTTTTATTGGTGGAAGTAGTTATAGCAAGAGTGGATAGTGGATTTTCTTTATGGCTCAAGGGTTGTACTTATCTTTAACCTGCAATTGAACAATAATAGCTTCGAAATTCATCTGGTTGAGTCAATTTTCTTGTGTTTCCTTCATAGAGGTGACTCCAAGTCTTCTTGTCTTCTGGCATGGTGCCAACACCACCTTGGGTGGCCATCTCTCCTCAGCTTCAACTCGAAACTATAACAGGTAAGGAATTACACCTTTAGTTGATTTTAGAATAGTCTTCTTATAATGGATTTACAAATTAAGAAAAAAAATATTTGTAACAATACGGTTTGGAACTTGTAGGTCCTTTCTCTCGGTTCCAGCTCTGTAGGTGAAAGCGAGCTTAAGCTTCAGTTTTTACATGAGCATACAAATTGGTAAGCCCCAATTCCAACAAGGGTTTCTTCCTGCATAATGTTGTGGTTGTTGGAAGTTTGGTTCCTGCGGTTGAAAATAGATGGCCTCAGTTATCTGTTAGCTTAAGTTTCAAAGCTTGTTTGTTATTTGTAAAAGTTTAGAAACCCTTAGAGGGTACTTTGAGTAGGGGTGAAGAAGGATCTGCTAGCCATGATGGAAATTGGTTTTTATTTTTTGTTTTCTACCTTACAGCCTGAACAATGTAATTTCTTTTATTTAAAATGATAGAGCTCAGCTCTAAACTCTTTGAGGTTGTCGACCTCTGTCTAGTTTATTTTAGTTTTTATAATAGATTCTAGAAGGTGAGAAAAGACTGTGAATCAGTCAGGATTTGTAAATGAATTAAGGGTTTTACCTATCAGTAAAGAATGCTTACTGTTTGATTTATATATTTTGCACAGTTCAGTTTTGTTAACGGGCCTGAGCCTCGACCTTTAGTTCTAAAGGTTATAAGCCATATCTTCTTATTTGATTTTGTTTTTAACAATTTGTTTATGTAATATTTTAATTATTATCCTGTATTTATAAAGATTTCCAGTGCACAGTTTATGGAAAATTTTACTGTATTTAAGAGTAATATTTTACTCTATTTTTGGTTCAAAAGGGTTAATTATTAAGTGTACCCTACAGTTCGGGAAAGAATAAATTTTACAAAAAAAGATTCAGAGCTCTGTTTTATTATTTTCTTTTAATAAATTTTACAGTTGTTTGGTTTTTATAAAAGAATTTTTTATGGTGAATTCTACAAAATTTGAGAATAGGATATGTTTATCTTTCAAAACCTTAGTGATTCTATTTAGGTTACAGTAGAACTTTCTATCTAAAAACAGAGACACATATTGTCTGGAATCAAAAGTTCTAAGATTGTTTTTTTTTTAAATTATCTTCATTTAAACTCTAGATGATAGTTTGTTTACTATACCTATGCTTATTTAATAAACTGTAAGTTTTGTATTTTGTAAAGTATACTAGTATTAAAAATAGCTCTATAAGTAATATGATTATTAAATTTTTTTACATACCTATGTTCAGTTCTTATCTGAAGTAATTACATTTAATACATACAATATTTACTACTTCTTTAAAGAATAAATTATAATCAATATAGAGAAGAATTTAGCTACATTTTTCATTTAGAGTAAAAAGAATCATCATATCTAACAAAACACCCAGTTGTACTAGAGTACTGCCTAATCCAGGCGTGGAAAAATATAGTATGGAATTCTAATTCTATTTATTTCTCATTTTGCATATTTACTACTATTTCTAACATAATCTACAAATTACTAAATCCAACATTCACAGTTACTCCTTTCTTCATAAACCCTAATCAAATACTAACATGCCTATATTTAAAAACTAGGAAACATTTTACTTAATACAGTAAATAAATATAATAACATGAAGACAAATAGAACCTATCAATGATAAGGTGACAATGACTTAAGGAGGTTGTTCCTCCCAACCAACTCCTATAGAACGCTCAGACAACGCTTCCTCGGGACCCCCGATCCTGTTCCTGGTCCTTCTGGTAGACTACTGGGTGGAGGATATGACCTTCAAACCTATTGTCACCTGACTAGTTCAACTATTTCGATAATTCAAATCTATTCACTGCAGTAAGAACTTGATCCTAATAGCTACAATAAGTTCAGTCTGAGCAGTTAATCCCTCAATCTTACTTCAGTAATCCCCTCCATCGAATTTCTCATGAGTAAATCCATTCACTCTGAATGATCATCTCTTAGAATGAGCATCCTCAGTTGTCTTCAATGGGAAATTTTATAGAGATGCCTAGGTCTTCTGGGTCAGTTTTCATTTAATGAGCCAACTGCTCCAATTCCACTTTCTTGGGGAATCATGCCCACAAATATAGGGAAGTTGCCACCTGCAATAGTTAGAAGTAGTTTGAGGATTCTGCCACTTGTCAGTGTACTCTCCACCTAGTCTCCTCCACCAAGTGACCATCAAACACTCTTTTAATAGCTTCCCTAAGCTATTGTCTCATCATTTATTTATTTATAAATAACATATTCTGAATTACATTAATTACTCTTCACCCCACTTGGTCATCAATTACAAACTTAGCATAAAATATAACACAATGTTCCTCAAATAAAATTAAATTGTTTTTTCAAATTGGGGCATGTGACATGACTAGAGTCAGGATCCAAGACACACATTGCAAAACATTTAATTTTCAACAACATTATTTCTTTACTTTGACCCCATTGGTAGTGATCTAATTCACAATATTTAAATTTTTCTTATGTGTTGATGTTATGGTGGTGAAATTCTTATTTAAATTTGAAAACAATCTTGTCTCAATATTTTACTCCAAAAACTCCTAAAAAACTTACTTCCATCATTAACAACTAAAACACAATAGACTTAGTTAAACTCTTTCTTAGGGACCACACCCCTTGGCTTTGTTAGGAGTTTTTCCTAAATGGAGGAGTCAAGATCAAGTTACAATACTTGACTCAAGACTTACCTCCAAGGACACACCTAGCATCTTGAAGATTTTTGCTACGCTTAACCCCCAAGTGCATTCCTTGTTTGATAAGAAATTTGATGATTGCAATTTTTTAGCATAAAGTAATTCATAATATATATATATATAT
>LPNX010406808.1:73815-92366 GCA_001517045.1 Pseudotsuga menziesii
CCCAAACCCTGTGACACAGATATGAATTTCTCTTGAGATGTGTTGACAGGCCGAATTGGCACAAGAGTCAACTAAGAGACAACCCGATCCAAAAGTTTTCAAAGATGCTCGCAGTTGTTAGGTAGCTGTTTGTGACAAGATTAAGGCCCGTTTCCTTCCCTTAAATTACTCCCAGCTACAGGATGAGACTCAAAGGAAAAATGAAGCTACTATTTATTAACTAAATCTATAATACACCTATGAATATACAAAGCAAACTGTTAAAGATAATTACCAAGTTAGTTGATATATTACACAACTGATAACTGGAAATTAATCTAGTTAACCAATTAATCTATGAATACAAGAATAAATAGTTAATAAAATATTAACAAACTCAATCAATTACGTAAATTACACTATAAACACATGTACATTCATGACAAGATTGAAAGATAACTTGGCAGAGTATAAATGTAAAATCTGATTCAATATGTTTTCGGTAAATTAAATAAAAACTACCACTTATATATCCTAAATATCCTATCCTGATCAGGAGCATGAAAATATTAACCCTGGAATCAACTTGCAAATAATGCTACTGTGCAGACAATCTCGACACATCAGAATAAATTTTGAGATTTAAACAAGACAACACAGTGAACAAGTATATCACATATATTATGATGATAACATCAGATTTATTACATGACGTAAATTTGCAAATTAAACCAGCATAAACCGACAGTTAAACATAATGCTTCGGAAAATTTATTTAAAGAAATATAACAAAACATAAAGACTGTAAAAAGAAATAACAAGATCAAACGATATCATAAATACATTTCCATAGTATAAATACTGCAAATATATTTATAAATATTACGAGTCAAAAAGTGCTGCAACTGCTAACAAGAAATTGTCTTTAACCACAGGAAATGATTAAAGTGATCTTGTCTGGCCCCTTTTCCCAACCATCGACCCCCCTTCTTCCTTCATCCTCTGCCTCTTTAAATAAAAAACAGAAATTAAAGATAGAAACATAAATTGTTTTGCTGGACGTAGTTGAAAAAAACGTGTTCAAATATCCACAAAAATGTCCCATTATCCCTCTCTTTCTGAGGAAATATCCCTAAGGAAATATAAATGGGCCCGTTCTGAAAAAAACCCATGTGGCGTATTTTCGAAATTTATCTCCATTTATGAGCAGTGAAGCCCGGAAAAAAATCTGTTAGTACTGAAACGCGTTTTCTGTTACTAGCTGAGAAAGAAATTTGTGGCATGTTTTTCTTCATCTGACTTGGCATCCATGGTCTTTGATTTCCATAATGATTCCAAAATCATAACAATATCCTCATAGGCTACAATCCTTCGCGTGAATAAGTATGCATCCTTCTAAAAATAATGATCCAAGATATGGATAGACTATCATATGAATTACAATTGCTTCCTCCAATCTAGCCATGAGTGCTCCACATGCTCATCTACTCCATAATCCTCGAATCAGCACTTGTAAATTGAGTTCCATGGATGCATTTTCATATTCCATCTTTCCTTGGTTTTTCTGTACTGTTTCTTTTTCTCTGACAGCTACTTTGATAAATCCAATAGAGGCCTTTAGGAAAGTTTACCAAGGAATGGGAGCTCCAAGATAGTTGTAGAACCAGTTCATATAGTATGTGATGATCTACAGCCAATTTCTCAATTTGCTTGCTTTATCCAGCCTCCGTTACTTCTAATTCTTCATTCCCAGCTCTCTCAGCCTCAAACTGACTAGGTAGTTACCTTGTTACTGGAGTGGGGAAATGCAACCTGTAGGTCCTCAATTTGACAAGCATTCCTTCGCTGAACCCGAATATGATTTAGAGATTTCACACTAGATGCATTGACTGCAGTGAATATGGCCCTCCATGCTGAAGGAAATCAAGAATTGTGTTCTAGTGGGTTTACAATATGAACCAACTTAGCATGAGTCAAAAGCAAGCCAAACTATGAAGAACTGTTCTTCAAAGCCAATGAAACCAGCAGTTACATGAACTTCCAGACAGACTAAACCAAAACGTTACTCAGAATTTGAACAAGTTTGAGGGTTTCCAAACCAAACTTTGAGATGGATGACTCATCAATTTAACCTTCAGAGTTCTCAAAGACTCTAAGAATCAACCTGACCTATCAAATCTCTTCAATTTCAACAAAAATAATTGAATGTTGCTAAGCCCTTACGATACACAGAGCTGATGTTAATCTCAGATATTGGAACAGAAACCATATGATAAAACTCTCGCTCATGCTCAGAGCATAAAGACTCAACGAAAACAGAGCTTTACAAGTATTACAACTCGTCAATGACAAAAGACTGATCTAAACCCTAGATAGTGATTCGATTTATCATAATCATCAAACTCGACAGAAAACATATAATGTCGCACAGTCTCTCAGAAATGCACAGGGTTCACATATGATCAATGTGGCATCAAAAACAAAAGAGAAAAACCATAACCCTTATCCAAAGCATGACCCAGATGACTACAGAGTTTTCCATTATTCACAATTCAAAAATGAGAAAGAGATGTGTTAAAACCCTATCATGAATTGATCAGCATGAAGCTATTGAGAACCATTACTTCCCTGTCACATACATTATGGTGCAAGTACTGAGAGTACCATACTTCCATTAAGTAGCTTCGTTTTCTAAGAACAGGTGGCAATGAAACAGTTGATAAGGTGACAGCTTATGGGATCATATCATCATGAAGATCTAGACGTGTCATATCTGCAATGTTTAAGTCATGTCGAATAATTACACATAAGGAGATAGTAGATATCCATTGAAACGAGATTCAATATGGCAAGTAGTAAAGGAAAGTCGAATGAAAGGAGAATTTGATAATGTTAAGGAACCATATGATATCAAATGAAATGAATGCCAAACAAATAGGGTAAAGATAGAATGGTTAGAGTATTTACATAATATTTTAATCATTATCTAAAATCCTTCACAGAATTTTGATAATGAAATTATGAAATATTTTAACCACAATTTTCTTATATACATCTATGACTCGGCTGTCTTTTCATTAAGCCTATGTTTCCATGAAGAATTGATCATCTCTTGGTTGAGACACGCTTTGAAACAATTTTTTTAAATTTTATCTTTTCAGTGATAAAAATTCTATTTACAAAAATCGAAAGAAAATAATTACAAAATCAAAACAAAAAGTAATAATGAAAAATACCAAGAGAAAAGTCTCGTATGATAAATCTGTAGCTAAAAGCTATAGAAATGAAATCTGTAGCTACATAAATTTAGAATTTTTCAAAATTTTTACTGGTGGGTTCCCTTTCCTTTGCAGCTTGGAAAGGGATCTTGTTGGGAGGCCAACAAATGGTGACTCACAGGGCGAAGCATTTATCTCTGTACAAACACACCATCTGATCAGATATCTTGAAGCAAGAAGAAAAGACTGCCTTCAAATCAAATTAAAAATCTTTAATACAAAATTCAGAAAACTGTGTCCTTTTGATAACACTAAATGTTAGATTATGCTTTGATTTCAAGTCTTTATGATTATCCAAATATTACTTTCAGGAATAGCACAAATTTTAAAGTTTTTTCGGAAAATTCAAAACTTGGAAAGAAATTAGCTCTTGGAATTCAAAGAATTTCTGATAACTAACCAGCATTTATAGATTTAGTCCCAATACTACAGTTTTATCCCTTTAGCCAGTAGTCGTCCATAGCCTCAAAAGGGTTAACTTTTAACCATCAATCCCAACATTCTTGTCCCAAGATAAAATTTCAACATATGAGCATTTAGGACTTCTGAATTTATTAAGGGTAAGCAGCATTGGAAACTCTTTACGAGTATGGGATGACTTATGGATTCTTATAGTTTTGTACAAATATGGTACTTATGATTTGGAATCCAAATTGGTCACAGACAAAGCCACTCCAGGCAGCAGGCGTCCATAGCCTCGAAAGGGTCCATCTTTTAACCCTTTTTACCCAATGGCTTATATCCCTGGACAAATAAATTGAAGAAGGTTTCATACCCAAAATCTTGAGTGCTTATCTATTTAAATATCTGCATCTTATAATGGGGGAACGTATCTGGAAACTCTTTATGAGTAGGATAGCATAAAGGACTTAGAGATTACTGGTTTCGTTTCTAACTTTCAATTGCTTTCCCAAGGCTGATTTCTGACTGAGTAATGATATTCCTAGTAAGGATGAATTTGTGATCTATTAATTTCAACAAATTTGGGGATAATGATAAAAGAAATAAAACACAATCTTAGTCTTTGCCTAGTATCTTTCTTTTCTTTTACAACAGTTTTAGTTTCTTGTGCACATTTTTCAAATCTGAAATGGAGACAATTTCTTTTTTTTAACAGCTTAACTGTTTTCTGCAATCAGATTGTGAGCTTGTGACAAAGACAGCTTCCCAAAATTTAAAGATTTTCAGGTTTTGAAGAAGTCAAAAACAAAAATTCAGCAGAAAATAAAAGAAAGAAAATCAATCAAAATATTTACAAAAATATGATATAAAAAGTTTACTTTCAGCAAGTTACTGAAAGTAAGTTTTCAGAATTTCGCCATTCACTGGATAAGTTCAGAATCACCCACCATGGTTTGCTTATTAAAAATAACTAAGACCAAATGTAAATCAAAGTCTCCTAACTATACAACTAACTTATAGAAAAGTTAGCAATGACAATGCTTTTTTCTTAATAAATCATTAGGGGTTTGATTTAACAAGGTCTTAATTGAAAAGAAAGAAAGAAGACTTGTAAAAGGTCAACTACAGTTTTGTAGTTATGAGATCAAAAATATTCATTCAAAACATTCCATATCAAAGTTTTATAATTTTACAATTAATAATATGACTGGGACATGAATGTTTTTGGAAATAAAAATAAATAAAAAACAAAAAATGAGAGAGGGTAAAGAATATATCCCTGTAGATGTTCGTGGCCGTCTCATTTTCAGCTTCAATACTTTTGTTATCTTCATACCTGCATTTATTGAAGAGAAACAAACATAAATTAATCTAAATTATAAACCTAATGTAAACTGATAAAATAAAATATATACAGACTAAGTAAATGCATATTTCTAGTGAAGCCATTCACGTAGCTTGAAACCTGCCAAAGAAAACCAGTCATGTATGAGTATTGGAAATTGGAATGCTTTAAAATGAAGAAAATAAATCAAATCAAATTTTGTATGTACAAAGCATGAAAGATGACATGGAAACCTTTTGTTAAATGATTCCTCCAACCATGTATAGATCAGATCATAAAAATCGAGTTGGGGAAAAATAGATTTCTTATGAGAATCATGGCTAAGAAGAATCTCACCAGGAGAACGATTCAAAATTCATGAAAAGGATTCGGTAAAAAACATATCTTTTAACACAATATCATCATGACTAAATTTTAAAAGAACAAAATGACATTTGGGTATTATTTGGAAATCAAATACATCATTGTGTCTTTTAATGTGAAGATTAAAATTGATGACATTAACTTCAGATATGATTATCATGCTGCAATGAAGAAAATCAATGTTCAATATATCATAAATAAATTGTGCATCCCTTTCAATATTACAAACTAAATCATAATCCTTACTAACAAAATATGAAATAGATGAATATGCATGAGTCTGATGAGTGACAATAGTAGAAAAATTATGATCTTCTTCATGACAAATTTGAAATAAATCCGAATGGATATCAATGTGTCCTTCATCTTCCAAAAATGTATTCCTTTGTATCCTATCAAAATCTGACCATAATGGAGTATTACTTAGATAATCATTAACATGCAAATGTAGTCTATGATCAGCAAAAACATCAGGATACAAAGAGTAGTAAGATTCAGAGTATAAAAAATTAAATGCTTCTCTATTGATACAATTTGTTTGTTTGACCGTTTTAACAGAAGCATCATTAGTAAAACTCTGAACTAATGAATTTTGTAAAGGAATGAAAGGAACTAACTCATCATGAGAAGGAGATAATGAAATTATATCATCACTAGCACATTCAGTTGAAGAATTTGGAGTTTGCGATTCATCTTCCATTGTAGTGTGAACAACAAGAGTTTTAGAATTATCTCTTAATGTAAAAGTTGAATCATCATCTTTATTCTCTTATTCTTGAAATTGCTTATCATAAGGTTATGTGATTTGTCCATTTTCAACAAGTTCATTTTCAATAGTGGAATTAGTAAAAATAGATTCTAAATCATTTTCAACTAATGAACTAACATGCATGCTATCTATTGCAGATTTTTCATTCTTTTCCAAGTCATGTATATCAAAGAGAGAGGTAAGATAGAGAAACCAATCCAATGTGTCTTTTTCAGAAAGTCGGTGTCTCTCACAAAACCTGCAACATATTAACATAAATATGGAAAAGAAATCATCAAGAGATTCATATTTATGTCTACGGAGATTTTCTAACTCAAGTCCAAGTTTCTTGTAGCTATACTCCTCATGAGCATTAATGAATAGCGTCGTAAAATGTTCCCATGAATGAATAGATTTTGCTGGAAAGAACTTAAACCAACTTAGAATTCTTCCTGTGAAAGTAGCTACAAGAAGTCTACATTTTTCAACATCATCAAATAGATCTATGAAATCACAAAAAGAATTAAATTCCAAAAGTTGATGAGAAGCAGAGATCTTACCTTCTCCATTGAAGCTCAGTCGTCACAAGAAATTAGATATCTCTGGAGAAAAACTCTCACCAGATGTACGAAAATTGAAACCATGACCTAAAACAGTGATATCAGCCATTTCGTAAAAAATAAAATTAAATGAAATAAAAAATCAAACAATTCAAAATGGCCTTCTTGTTGATCAGGCCCTCCTTCTAGCGCCATTGTTGACAGGCCGAATTGGCACAAGAGTCAACTAAGAGGCAACCCGATCCAAAAGTTTTGAAAGATGCTCTCAATCATTAGGTAGCTGTCTCTGACGGGATTAAGGCCTCATTGCCTTCCCTTAAATTACTCCCAGCTACAGGATGAGACTCAAAGGAAAAAATGAAGCTACTATTTATTAACTAAATCTATAATACACCTATGAATATACAAAGCAAACTGTTAAAGATAATTACCAAGTTAGTTGATATATTACACAACTGATAACTAGAAATTAATCTAGTTAACCAATTAATCTATGAATACAAGAATAAATAGTTAATAAAATATTAACAAACTCAATCAATTACATAAATTACACTATAAACACATGTACATTCATAACAAGATTGAAAGATAATTTGGCAGAGTATAAATGTAAAATCTGATTCAATATGTTTTCAGTAAATTAAATAAAAACTACCACTTATATATCCTAAATATCCTATCCTGATCAGGAGCATGAAAATATTAACCCTGGAATCAACTTGCAAATAATGCTACTATGCAGACAATCCTGGACACATCAGAATAAATTCTGAGATTTAAACAAGACAACACAGTGAACAAGTATATCACACATATAATGATGATAACATCAGATTTATTACATGACGTAAATTTGCAAATTAAACCAGCATAAATCGACAGCTAAACATAACGCTTCAGCAAATTTCTTTAAAGAAGTATAACAAAACATAAAGACTGTAACAGGAAATAACAAGATCAAACGATATCATAAATACATTTCCATAGTATAAATACTGCAAATATATTTATAAATATCACGAGTCAAAAAGTGCTGCAATTGCTAACAATAAATTGTCTTTAGCCACAGGAAATGATTAAAGTGATCTTGTCTAGCCCCTTTTCCCAACCATCGACCACCCTTTTTCCTTCATCGTCTGCCTCTTTTGAATAAAAAACATAAATTAAAGATAGAAACAGAAATTTTTTTGCTAGACGCAGTTGGAAAAAACGTGTTCAAAGATCCACAAAAATGTCCCATAATCCCTCACTTTCTGAGGAAATCTACTTGAGGAAAGATAAATGGGCCCGTTCTGAAAAAAAAAAAACCCATGTGGCGTATTTTATCTCCATTTATGAGCAGTGAAGCCCGGAAAAAAAATCTATCAGTACGAACACGCGTTTTCTGTTACTGGCTGAGAACGAAATTCGTGGAATGTTTTTCTTCATCTGACTTGCCATCCATGGTCTTTTATTTCCATAATGATTCCAGAATCATAAAAATATCCTCATAGGCTACAATCCTTCCCGTGAATAACTATGCATCCTTCTAAAAACAATGATCCAAGATATGGATAGACTATCATATGAATCACAATTGCTTCCTCCAATCCAGCCACGAGTGCTCCACATGCTCATCTGCTCCATAATCCTCGAATCAGCACTTGTAAATTGAGTTCTAGGGATGCATTTTCATATTCCATCTTTCCTTAGTTTTTCTGTACTTTTTCTTCTTCTCTGACAGCTGCTTTGATAAATCCAATAGAGGCCTTTGGTAAAGTTTACCAACGAATGGAAGCTCCAAGATAGTTGTAGAACCAGTTCTTATAGTATGTGATGATCTGCACCAGCCTCCTTTACTTCTAATTCTTCATTCCCAGCTCTCTGAGCCTCGAACTGACTAGGTAGTTACCTTATTACTGGAGTGGGGAAATGTAACGTGTAGTTCCTCAATTTGACAAGCATTCCTTCGTTGAACCTGAATATGATTTAGAGATTTCACACTGGATGCATTGACTGCAGTGAATACGGCCCTCTATGCTGAAGGAAATCAAGAATTGCGTTGTAGTGGGTTTACAGTATGAACCAACTCAGCATGAGTCAGAAGCAAGCCAAACTATGAAGAAGTGTTCTTCAAAGCCAATGAAACCAACAGCTACATGAACTTCTAGACAGACTAAACCAAAACGTTACTCATAATTCGAACAAGTCTAAGGGTTTCCAAACCAAACTCTATGATGGATGACTCATCAATTTAACCTTCAGAGTTCTCAAAGACTCTAAGAATCAACCTGACCTATCAAAGCTATTCAATTTCAACAAAAAGAATTGAATGTTGCTAAGCCCTTACGATAAACAGAGCTGATGTTAATCTCAGATATTGGAACATAAACCATATGATAAAACTCTCGCTCATTCTCAAAGCATAAAGACTCAACGAAAATAGAGCTTTACAGGTCTTACAACTCGTCAATGACAAAAGACTAATCTAAACCCTAGACAGTGATTCGATTTATCATAATCATCAAACTCGACAGAAAACATATAATTTCGTACAGTCTCTCAGAAATGCACAGGGTTCGCATATGATCAATGTGGCATCAAAAACAAAATAGCAAAACCATAACCCTTATCCAAAGCATGACCCAGATGACTACAGAGTTTTCCATTATTCACAATTCGAAAATGAGAAAGAGATGTGTTAAAACCCTATCATGAATTGATCAGCATGAAGCTATCGAGAACTATTACTTCCCTGTCACATACATTATGGCACAAGTACTGAGAGTACCATACTTCCATTAAGTAGCTTCGTGTTCTAAGAACAGGTGGCAATGAAACAGTTGATAAGGTGACAGCTTATGGGATCATATCATCATGAAGATCTAGACGTGTCATATCTGCAATGTTTAAGTCATGTCGAATAATTACACATAAGGAGATAGTAGATATCCATTGAAATGAGATTAAATATGCCAAGCAGTAAAGGCAAGTCGAATGAAACGAGAATTTGATAATGTTAAGGAACCATAGGATATCAAATGAAATGAATGCCAAACAAATAGGGTAAAGATAGAATGGTTAGAGTATTTACATAATATTTTAATCATTATCTAAAATCCTTCACAGAATTTTGATAATGAAATTATGAAATATTTTAACCACAATTTTTTTATATACATCTATGACTCGACTGCCTTTTCATTAAGCCTATGTTTCCATGAAGAATTGATCATCTCTTGGTTGAGACACGCTTTGAAACTATTTTTTTAAATTTTTATCTTTTCAATGATAAAAATTTTATTTACAAAAATTGAAAGAAAATAATTACAAAATCAAAACCAAAAGGAATAATGAAAAATACCAAGAGAAAAGTCTTGTATGATAAATCTATAGCTAAAAGCTATAGAAATGAAATCTGTAGCTACAGAAATTTAGAATTTTTCAAAATTTTTACTGGTGGGTTCTCTTTCCTTTCCAGCTTGGAAAGGGATCTTGTTGGGAGTCCAACAAGGTGGTTGCTAAGAAACAAGATATGAGTTTTCTTTTATTCATAAATTTGAGACAGGTGTATGAAGGAAAATTGACCACGAAATTACTATTATTTTCATTTATTTAGAAAATGAATCAATAAACTAGCAGACAAAAATACCTCCAAATGTAATCAAATTGTACACTACACATGTGCACCTATAGATATATTTCGTAGAGGTGGAGAAAATATTAATTCCCCCTAAGTAATATGATTCTTCTTATAAAATATTTTGATCTCAACCTTTCCATGGAGAGCGTTCCCACTCCAAGGAAATATTTTGTAGTGTAGTTAATTTGTAGGTTTTTCCATCTATAAATCATCTTACAAATTATTTGGTGACCAAATTTGAATTTAATGTTTAACTGTATGTTCTAAGATTCTTTAACACAAGAAGAGGTCCACACAATATTATTTATCCATTACTAGATATGTACATGATAAATTAAAATACAGCTGAAAGACCCTCTTAGATGGTTCTTATCTATTTGTGATCACTAGATCATGATGTAAAATTATTTTGGATTAATTTACTAGCACTTTTGTCCTCAACTTTCATCTAACCACATTTATGTATTAATTTTTTTAAAGATACTGATAAAATGAAAGATAAATTGTATGAGGGTAACTTTTGAAGAAAATGTGAATATCTCTATGGGAAAATTAGTTTATTTAGGAACATGAAAAAAATTGTTCAAATTCTCCAAACAAATATACAAAGTATCTTTCGTATTTTGGTCCCCATAGTGAACTAAAGTTATAAAATGGAATTATAATCATCAAATTGATAGGATTTGTGTTATGATTGTTGGTGAAATTCTCATTGATGCCAACATAGACTTGTATTGGTCGTACAGATTGTCATTGATGCCACCAAATCCCACTTGCAGTTCCTTGGACCACTTACAGAGTGGTTTTGTGCATTGAATAACCTTGTACCCAGTTGACAAGTTCTTTGTACCCACAAGGATGGATCTTGGAGCCACCACCTTGTTGAAGATGCTGACGACTGTGCTGATGGTGTTGAATACCCTGGAGATGGTCCTAAATCCTTCATTGATGACGGAGAACCACTAGATGGGTTGGAGAAGCATTGATGACCCATTATGTGGTCATTCATGCTCTGATGGTATCATAGTACCCCATGAGAAGACCCATCTACCCCATAGATGATGCCATGATGGATATTGACCCTTGAGGGTCTCCTAGTGTGATTGAGGTGGTTGGAGAAGCCTATGAAGCCTCTTTATTCTTGAAGACACCCTGATGAAGTGCTTGGACCCACACTTAGTGGTTTTATGACCTTGAAACCCTTATTGGGGTCATGGAGCTCTTATATGATGATGATGATGATGACCCTTTATGGTCCTTGATAGGATATGGAATCCTTGATATGATGAAGAAGCCCATGGAACCCCTGATGACGACCTTGATACCCTTGCAAAGGTCATGGAGCCCACTACTTGCACTTGACATGGTTAGATGACATGATGATGTGGTATTTGGTGACTTAGTGAAGTCATGGAGCCTTATGAATACCTTGATGCCCATTACTTGCACTTGATGTGGTTAAGGTACCCACACACATATTGGCTTGATGATGGTCCATTTAGTGACAAGCTTGAAGCCCTTGACGGTACCTTGCACACGGCATGCCATTAAAATCCCCAATAGTTTGATGCATCCCTATGAACTCTATGGAAGAAATACTCCCATGAATTTTTAATGATGTGGTTTACCATTGAGGCAGTAAGAAAAATAATAAAAATGCATAAGGTTGACCATTGAGGTGGTAAGAAGTTTAAAGTAAAAAAAAAAAAAAGTCAAATTAATAAAAATTCTTATCTTTGAATACAAGTCGGCCAACATGAGATCTGTCCACTTGAATGTGTATTTAAACAAATTCTCACACTCTAAAAACATATTAAACATTTAATTTGTTCATAATCAATTCTCTAAGTATTTTCGCAACTCTTGGAGAAAAGTACAAAACTTTGTGGAGGAGAAATTTATGGGCATCTTCACTAAAATTGGCATAACTTTTTCATACGAAATTAGAATTACAAAATTCTTGGCTCGTTGGAAGGATTGTTACCAGGGTTACATGATGAAATGATATAGAGTTTCTTTTAGTTTATCTATTGTCTCTTCATCTTGTGATATTAATAAAGGTATAGTTCATTCATCTGGGTTTCTCTTGTGATGACACATGTCTGTCACAGATAGAGTTCATATTTGATCTTAGTATGTGAGCCTCTATATTGTTATATATATTTGAAGTCATTATGGAGTCTATGGTGTGATACACTTTATGATGATAATGCATGTAATAATGTTGATGCACTCCTATACAATATCATGTACATGCATAACATAGTGTGATGATGCTCTTCTATGCGCAGTGATGTATACTTGATGATGCTGATGCATAAATGGTGTACATTGAGATGATGATGGTGTATATTTGATGATGAATATTCATACCATATGGCGATGATTCATACCCAATGATGATGATGCATACCTATGATGATGATGCATGGCAATGCATGCCCTATGTTCAGTGAAAGAAGAGCAGAATTACTTGTTCAGTAATTGTGTATGATGAAGTGTATAATGATGTGTTGTTTGTAGGATTATTTCAACCAGTGCAGACACTACTTGTTCCTCTATCCTGTATGGTACAAGTCTAGAAAAAAAAGTTACAACAACATATCATTTCCCTAGACACCTGATCTACTTAAATGAAATAACATTTTTACCTCAGATATGAAAGCTCCAAACTTTATTCCACTGCTCTTCATGTGATATATAGTACTTTAAAAGAATCATTAGAAACAAGATAAGGAATTAGAGAAATAAGATAGATAAAAAATCTATATTAGTGATCAAGGAATCTAATAATAAATGACTAATATTCACACAAATCATATATGGGAAATGGAAACACTTTTGTATTAATCAAATGAAAAGAGAAAGATACAACCAAAGGCTTTATGTCAATAGCTTTGTCTCCACAAGGTCTTTGACACAATAACACAACTCTCCACTCACACAAATCTATTTGCTCACAACACTCACAAAACTTTGCCTCAATACCAGATTTCAATCCAACAACATAAGGATGCTCTCCCTGGTCTCCCTTCACATAGTCCATGAACCCTTCTTTTATAGGCCAATGAAGGCTCATATGAAATGAGATATTTTGGGAAGAAGATAGGGAATGATCCCTATGGGCTAGGAGGTCGAGTGCCAGCTCTCCTTAACAGATAGGAACATACTCCACCAGATATTTTGCTTGGAAGGTTCTTGAAACTCATCATTTTCCCCTTATAGTCTCCTCGTGATTCTTGCAATGAGGGTATGTGCCTTAGTGCACCTTGAAAACAAGGTAAAGGCACCATTGGCGCCTATTGTCAGTGAAAAAAGTGTGTTGAAAAAAGGGATGCGATAGGTAAAATACTTTACTAGAAATCGATATGTTATCAAAGGAAAAGAGAGATGAGTTTACATTCAATATAAGACTGTTGGGACAGGAAGTAGCAAAAGGAAGAAACAGAAGCGTAAGTGCAAGGCAGACAAAACAGACATGCGACAAGAGTTAAAGGAAGGAAAGGAAGCACAGAAGAGAGAAAGTTGTGACGAGGATCAGTGTGACGAAGGAGAAGAGAATTTGCGGGCAGGTAGAAGAGTAAAGGCCAAAAAGTGACATGTCAGGATTACTGTAGGTGTTCAAGTCTATGGAAGACTGAAGGACAGATTTTACGGCTAGGTATGGCCAGTGATAAATGTAATAAAGGACGATTTTGTGGCTAGGTATGGTTTGTGATAAATGTAATGAAAGTTGTTTCTGCGATTAGTTATGGCCTGTACAAATGTAATGAAAGATGTTTTTGTGCCTATTTATGACTTTAATAAGTTTTTTGTACCCAGCCGATCATGTGCGGTCTTGTAGAGTCTATAAATAAAAGGAACCTATTTTGTATAAGGGTTTGCTTCAGTCAATGGCTGAAGATAGGGAATAATTGAAGAAATCAGAGGGAATTTTGATAATAGAGTTATAGTAGGCTGTTGATCTGCGAATCTGTAGCTCTGTACGAAGAAAATTTTGTAAGAGTCAGTATGCAGTTGAGTGCGCAGATAGTAGAGTAAAAGAGTTGATCAAGGCTATGTACGAATCAGTAGGAGTAGAAGAGTAGATCCAGTCTATGTGCAACTTAGTAGGAGTAGAAAAAAGAATAATAAGAACAAAGAGCATGAGAGCAGAAAAGAGTCTGAGCTGAAAAGACATATCTCAAAATTGTCTACATTCAAGTAGCAGACTGCAAGGTGCCATATATTTCTCATGCCAAATGAAGAGCACCTTGGTGGTTTTTCCAATTTTGGTTTCCACATTACATCTTGGGTCAAATGCATGTGATTATTGAATGGTTGTGATTAGTTATTGGTTATGTTTCATTATTTATACTTGTTGTTTAAATGAATGTCACAATATTGATAAAATCAGTTAAATGAATGAATGACTCAAGCATTATCAAAACATTGTAAACTATTTCATGTCATTTACTGTTAAGTTATAATACGGTTGCGCCACTATCATTTGTTGTTAGGGAATCATCTATGCCGCATAGTTGCGCTAGTTGTTAAGTTGTTAAGCGAAAGTTTGCGTCACATGTTGGCTTTGTGGCACTGTTGCGCTACTGTCAAGTTAGTAGAAAGACTCCAACCTTCTGACTCTGTTGAGCTCCTTGGTTGTGCACCAGGGGATTGTAATCCCTTGTCATTTGTAGAAACATGGTTCTGGAAGTTACACATTAATATATCTTGGGTGAGACTACGCTTGCCCAACAGGTGTTACCAACTGAGCTTGCTATGTCAGGATGATGTCTTTGGGTGTTTTGTTGAACCTGGGTCGCGAGAGTGGGGAAAAGTTATCCAACAAATGGTTCCATTGTTGGGACCCTTAATCATTTGAGTCAAGGGAAATTTTATGCCATCCGACAAAGAAGGAAATCAAGGATTGGCCAAAATCTAAGCAATTGGAATTTGTGCAAGGAGAGAGCGCAAGATCATTGTTGAGCACAAAAAATAGGTTGGACCGATACTTGTACACAGTTATTCATGAAATATTATTTTCATATTTTCCTATTGTGTTGCATGAGTGGTTGTGAAGATTGGTGACTCAGCAGAAAAACTTTCACAAAAGAGAAGCAGTTGAGTGGAGTGCTCAACTAATCCGTGAGTTAACCAGTGTAAGTAAACCCATCTCTAGAGCTATTGATTTTTGGGTTGATAGTATTTTGCAAGGGTATATTACCGACTTTGCAATTGAGATGATAACCTCAGATAGTGAGGATGAAAGATATTTTTTCCAAGGACCCCACATGGGGTATTTGTTATCTGTAACTACATGGATAAAAATGCTCTCCTATGAGAAGGAAATTTTGGAGTTGAGCAGTCGAGCAGTTGAGTCACATATTCAAGAGGAAGGATATGTCGCAGAAAAATTGTAAAGAAAATGGGAAATGGTGAGCTGAGATGTTCCGAGGAAGTACAAAACCTGAACTTAAAGATGGATTTTTAAGAAGTGGAAGAAGATTCCGGTAAGGAAAGAGAATAAAGACATTAGGAGGAAGATGAAATTCTATTTTGTTTGAAGAAAGTGAGTATGAAGTTGAGTCGCAGCTAGAAAAAAGTTATTGTGACGAAGAGGAAGATTATAGCCCAATTTCTGAAGGAGCAGAAGAATTCAAAGAATCTACAGAGACACCAAAATCATAACGTCACCACACCACACCAGGAGCATCGCCAGAAGTAAGGTCTAGAACTTCATCCCCTGAAAAAATTGTCAATACTAATAGTACTAGTGCACAAGGAAGTCCTCCTTCATTGAATTGTTCATTAAACATCCAAGACACCAACTCAATGGCTGGGGCCAATATTATATTACCTACATTCAATGGGAGTGAAGCAGAGGATCTAGAGAAGCATTAGTTCCTCTGTGAAGAAGTTTGGACGGTTTGTCAAGTTCATAATGTGGACATAAGGAAATCGCAGATGATCAGAACTCTGCAAGGTCATGCACTAGACCGGTTTATGAATTTTTCCATAGTACCAGCAGGAAACCCACAGAAGACCCTTGATGAGATCCGGCTTGCGATGATTTGTGAGTTCAGAAAACCTAAATCTGACTCGTAGTGTATCACTGAGATCAAGGAGATAAAGAAGTTACCAAGGGAGTCCATATGGGATTTCATTCAGTGGTTTAAAACTTTGATGGTCAAAGTTATTTCCCAAATATTGGATGTACAACATAAAGAGTGGTTTATTGTTGCATTATTACCACACATCTGAGGGCCATTGATTCAACAGAAGGTTTTGTCGAAGACAGAAGTGCTAGAAATAACAATGAAGCTAGAATCCTTGTTGATCAGAGATGGTGGCACAGGGATGATACAGATTCAGTTGCAATTGTCCAATATGATGGTACCGCTTTAGGACATCAAGAAGGGAAAAGAAGATGAAGAGGACTTGTGGTGCAGAAGATGTCAAAAAAATGGACACACCAAGGATACTTGTCTGTTGTACATGAACTATATCCCATCAAGTGTTCCTAATCCATTAAATACTCAAGGACTACCTTGGTGTTGAATATTCCAGACTAGAGGGAATCGAGATGAGGACTGTTTATACTTGCAAAATATTGTAAGTACCCCAGCTAGCCTTTTCTATAATTTTTGTAAGTCAGTAGGATACGATGAGAAGGATTGTAGAGCATACCATCTCTTGAAGGAGAAGACAGTCGACACCTATTTAATGAAGAATGATGAGCAGATTTAGGGTGAACAAGCACAAGTGCAGTACCAACCTGAACATTTCCCACAAAATAAGTACCAGAATCAATATCATCCTCAGCACCCATAGAATCAGTATCTAACACAGCAACCAAACCCTCAAGGAAGGGGGGGTGGAAATTTCAGAGGGAGAGCTGGAGGAGGATTTGGTAGAGGAAGAGGTCAAGTTGTATGTTATAATTGTGGGAATTTGGGACATTATGCTAGAGATTTCCAAGATCCTGCAAAGACATGTTCATATTGCAAAGCGCAGGACCATAATGTGGATTAATGTCCCTAGTTGATTGCAAAATGGAAAGCTCGGGCCACTGGAGTTCTGAATCCTGCACAGAATCCCAATCCACATCCTAACTTAAATGTTCAAATGATTCCTACTAAGCTGATAGAACCAAGTTTTTTTGACATAACACGAGGAGGTGCTGCGACTGGATCTGATTAGAATATACCACAGAAACTATCGTAGGTGCGACCCATGGTGCAGAAGAAACTACCATTCAACATTAAAAAGTAGAAGCAAGTATTCTTGGATGTGTGACTAGAGTTTGTAGATCCAAAACAACCATCAACCTCAGCCAAAATGAAGGATACGCCTAAATGTTTCCAACAGATATTCTGGAAGCAGGCTCCAAACAAGTTTAGTAAGCTCAAGTCATTTCTGTCAAGTTTCTTAGCACTGAATCATGATAAAGATGTTGTCATAGAACTACAAGTTCTTATATAAGAAACCATGTCGCCACCCAAAAATAGAGTTAACCATGTTAAAAAGAAATTCAAAACTAGGTGCAAGTTAAGAATGAATTCGTAGATAGGAGACTATGACATGGATTACATTATCCAATATCTGGGGTCTATTGCCGCCTTTTCACACACCTAGATCACGTGGTAGAAATCTTCAAGCCACTCGGTGTGTCCTTGGGGGCAAGTCTCGAGTCAAGGCTGTCACCTTGTTCTTGACTCCTCCGTTTAGGCTCAACTCCTAATGGAGCCAAGGGGGGTAGACCCTATTAAGTTACTAAGGATGATTTCTTAGTGTGGTGATGTTATACTGAATCAGTTACTTAGGAGTTCGAATATTTTAACTATAAACAATTGAAGATGACAAGATACGAAAATAACACACGAAATCATAAAGCTGATAAACAATATATATATGAAGCAAAAATGACCAGTGCCTTAATAATGGAGTCAAATCAAACAGATCAATGTGCTTGCATGTGTTTGGAGTGAATTTTTTGCGATTGCATCTTGGTATGTTTTAAGCTAAAATTGAAGTATGGATTGATTAAATTAGGCTAAAAGGGGGACTCCAGATATACCCGAGAGTACTTGGAGTATGTCTAAAACAAAACCTATACGGCTACCCGCAAGGAATATGTGGGCTGAAATGGAGTCTATGGGGCTATGTTCATAACGCACCCGTTAGGGTGTGACAGAGATCGGCACCCCGAGGTCACTTTTCAGTAGGTTCCCGCTTCCTTTGGGTATTTTGCCACCGTAAAGGTTTGATC
>LPNX010406808.1:110807-134249 GCA_001517045.1 Pseudotsuga menziesii
TTGAACAAGTTAGCCATGTCCGGTTCACTGGGATCACTTGATAAAAACCACTAAGTACAACTTAGGTGGTAACAGGGTCGAAAGTCAATATTTTGACACGACAAAATTGGGAAAGCATGGGAAAGATGCGCTTGGACTGGTCCCCTATCCAGTTGAGGTTTGCAAATCAGGCGAAAGTCCTACCGATTGGTAGGTTGAGTCAAGTTCCTATAGGAATTGAGGGGTTGCACACATTTGCATACTTTGAAGTTATTAACATTGTTGACAATACAAACCCATATTACGCACTTTTGGGGATAGATTGGGAAAAAGAAAATCAGACGATCATAAATTTTAAGAAAAGGATCCTCTCATTCGAGGATGACAAGATGAACGTAGTGTCACCCATTGATCCACTAGAGGGACAATGATATGTCAAACCAGTCTACAGTGAAGGATAGGATGATTATTTGGACCATATCTATAATATCTATTCCTTAAAATATGACTACGTCAATCCTACAGCGGATGGGAACTTGAGTTGGAGGAGTAATAGATCATGCATAGCAGATTCAAGAGAGGCATTGGAGAATTGGAAAAACATAATACATGAGGTCACTATGAGGAGATGTGCTAGAGTTACAAGGTCTATGCGACGAGTGGAGAATCAGTCGAGGGAGTTGCCCACATATGAGGGTTTACCTGATATTGTGACCTTTATAATTGAGTTTAAAGGACTAGTAACAAAACCAAAGCACTTTTGTGTGTTAGACTATGTGTTGAAGGCTCTGCCTGCTAGATGGTGGGGTATGTATAGGTGGTCTATATTTGAATAGCCACAGTGCAAAAAACTGCTTGAAGTCATATTCAACAAAGAGGTCATAGTCTTGAATTAGAACTACTCCGGGCTATCGAACCCTGTCAACCACCTTAATCAGTGTCGTGTGGCATTTGTAGGATACCAGCGAAAAGAATGGGTCCATCATTTCATACACACATTGGAAATCACACCCAGAAATTGGTATACATCCATGGATTTGCGACAAGGAACTCAGGATTGGGATGAGGTGGTTAAACAATTTGCGCACACCTTTGCATTTACTAACCAACAACCTATAATCGATGATGCAGGAGCATCATGGCATGCCAGCAATGTGATGATTTGGTCACATGTTGTGGCATATTTTTGGTTGTTTGATGAGTCATAGTTTGTTAGTGGCAGTAGGAATGATGGTGGATCATGACTCCCTACGTGGAGATCAAGCCACAGTTTGTTTGTTTGTGACAAGGACATTTTCATCATGCTTTTTAGTTGTTTGTTTGCAGTTGCAGGACCACTCAAAGTAGGAGTTTATAGTTTAGCTTAAATAGGTTGATTAGAGAAGGGAGAAGGGTTCTTCTCCTTAGCATTAGAATTCTGAATCTACAGAGAAAAGGACAGACCTACGTCTGTTTCTGCTTGTAAATATTTTGAATATACTGAAGAAGAGAGATAAGTTGTGTGTTTGTGTGTTTTCTTAATAGGAAGAGTAGTTGTGTGTTTGTAGTGTTATTAGCCCCAATGCATTTACTGTTTGAACTGTGAATCCGTGAAGAACCGACTTCGACGTTTTCCTGAACATTTGTGTATTTCTCTAAAGTTATTGATTTAAGTGTTAAATTCTTGCTTGAATAGATGAAATAGGTCATAAATGCATGCATAAGAGTGTTAGGATAATGAATCTTGAAGATTGCAAGATGGATTGATCGATTCTCTAATCAATCAGTGCATAATGCATATTTTTTACCCTTAACAAGTTTTTGGAAAGAATGAATCATGGGGATTGAGTCTACAGATGAGGATCTATTGGTCCAAGAGAGATCTGCAATGGAAGTTGTGAGGATGATAACAGATCCACAAAAATCTGTGAGATCCGCATCAAAGAGTAGATTGACGGTCATGGAGAAGGCTGCAAAGATCTGACGGGTGGAAAAATTACAGAGGAAAAGCTGTGGAATACAAGTTGCGAGGGAGCAAATTTGGAAAGTTGACATCCCACATCTCGCATGCGAAAACAGAGTTGTAGGGAAGATTTTGTGGAAAGGGAATTGCGGGGAGGTAATTTAAGAGTCTAATTTGGCTGAGGAATAAATTTGGCAGCCCTACTAAGTGTAGGAGCGACCAGATCCTGTAAGTGCTAGTTGGATTGGCTATGGTTGATCTGACCTGCACCAATTTTGGTATCGGAGCAAGAAGAAGCATAGCAGAAGAATCTCAAAAGAGCAAAGAAGAGTGCTCAAGAGGTTCTATATAGAGGACCAACGTTACTAAAATACCAAGTACATAGAAGGGGCTTGGTGGCATAAGTTGTAGCAGTGTGAAAGAGAACTTTTATTGTAGAGGCTTAGCGCAAGAGTATGGTTGCACGTGTAGGCAGAGCAAGAGGTCATGATGGAGGTCAACCAATGAGGAATGCAGAAGTTATGGAGGAACTGAGGGAGATACAAGCACATCTGAAAGCCATGGAGACAGATAGACGAAGAGACCTAGAAGCAGGGGATGTAAGTGAACCTGAGGATGAAGATCAAAGAGAAGAAGTTGCATCTATGCAGGAGACACATGAGCTAAGGTATTTCAAATCAATTCTAGGGGAAACTTCAAGGCCGAAACCTGAGTTGTCGACCTATGATGGAAGTCTCATTGTTGATCATCTCATTTACTGGATTAGTCAGCTGGATAAGTATTTTTAGTATGATGATATTGAAGAAGAAAAGAGAGTCAGATTGGCTGTGACAAGGTTGAAAGGGCATGCATCCTTGTGGTGTGATAGTGTGCAAGCAAAAAGAAGGAGGAAGAATAAGTCATTGATAAAGAACTGGGATAGGATGGTAGCAAATATGAGGGCTAAGTTCTTTCCCAAATATTACTAGTTAATTATGTATAGATAGATACAGAACCTTAGAAAAATATTGCTAGCAATGAGAGAGTGCACTAAAGAGTTCTGCAAAGTAAACCTAAGGGCAGTATATGTAGAAGAGTCAGCAGAAAAGGATGCTAGATATGTCAATGGTCTAAGGATGGATATCCAAGAAGAGATCATCATGATATCACCTACAATAATGGAGGAGACATATCAATGTGCCTTAAGGGCAGAAGAAAAGATAGCGAGGAAGCAGAGCTTCAATAGAGGTCGACCTTCAACCAGAGGAAGAGGAAAAGAAGTTGGAAGAGGAATATTTGGAGCACAGAGGGGAGAGTCTCATAACTTTAAGCAGCAAGAGAAGCATGGTAGAGGAGGTGACTCTAGTAGAAGAGGACCTTACCAAGGAGGTAGAGGTAGAGAAAGAGGTAGAGGAACTGTTTATAGGTGCTACAAATGCAACCAGTTGGGTCATAAATCATTTGAATGTCCATGGACAGAGAGGAGCCTATGTAGCTTAGAATGAGCAGTAGCAAGAACACTCAATAGTGGCTGAAGTTTTTCAAAAGACAAGAGAGGCTTTGATGATGAACAATGTCTTGTTGAAACTAGAGAAGGAGCAAGCAGAGCCTTCCCAAAGAAAATATTTATTCAGGACCATGTGTAAAGTCCAATGGAAGTGTTGTAAGATGGTGATTGACAGTGGGAGCATTGAAAATATTGTTGCCATAGAGATGGTGGAAAATCTAAGTTTAAAGAGGACCAAGCATCATGTTCCATACAAATTATCTTGGTTACATATAGTACATCAAATCCTAGTAAGTGAGCAGTGTGAAGTTGATTTCCATATAGGTCCATATAAGGACAAGATTCTGTGTGATGTTATGCCCATGGATGTTTGTCATATCCTATTAGAAATACCATGGAAATTGGATAAGAAAGTGATTTGTGATGGTAGGAGTAAATATCATAGTTTTAAGCAGAATGGGATAAGACATGTACTTCACCCTTTACAAGAAGGTGGTATAGCAGGACAATCAGCACCCAAAGTCCTGATGTTGTCAGGAAAAGAATATTTGCAACAAACTCGAGGAGAAAGAGTTGAACTATGTTGCAGTATGCAAACCAAGAGTGGTGACAATGAAGAATAACGTGATAGATATACTTGAGGAGATTTAGGAGATGCTAAGTGAGTTTAGTGACATCATGGTGGATTATTTACCCAATGAGTTACCACCAAGGAGAGATATAAGCCATCAAATTGATTTTATTCCAGGATCCAGTTTACCAAAGAAGGCAGCGTATAGGTTGACACCTCAAGAGAATGAAGAAGTGAGGAAAAATGTCCAAGGATTGTTGGACAAAGGATTTATCCAAAAGAGTCTGAATCCATGTGTAGTACCACTAGTACTGACACCAAAGAAGGATGGTGAAGAGAGGATGTGTACCGAATATAGAGCAATTAACAAGCTTACTATCAAATATAGGTTTCCATTACCAAGGATGGATGTCATGATGGATTTCCTAAGTGGGGAAACATGCTTTTCAAAAATGGATTTGAAGAGTGGATATCATCATATCAAAATCAGAGAAGGAGATGAGTGGAAGTAGCCTTCAAGACAAATGATGGGTTGTATGAGTGGTAGGTCATGCCATTTGGATTGTCCAGCACACAAAGCACTTTTATGAGATTGATTAATGAAGTTTTGAGAGATTTCATAGGTAATTTTGTGATAGTTTACCTTGATGAAATTTTGGTTTTCAGCCAAAAAGAAGAAGAGCATATGAAGCATCTGAGATATTATTTAGAGAGGCCGCAATAGGAAAATTTGCTGGTAAATGTGAATAATTTTACATTTATGAAACCAAAGCTAGTATATTTAGGTTTTATTATCTAAAGAGATGGGTTGAATATGGATTCAGAAAAGGTGCAAGCAATCATTGATTGGCCTTCACCTAAGAACATATTTGAGTTAAGAATTTTTCATGGATTGGCAACTTTTTATAGGAAATTTATAAAGAAATTCAGTAGTATTTGTGCATCTATTGTTGAGACAATTAAGAAGGATAGACATCCATTTCAATGGAAGGTAGAGGCTGAAAGGAGTTTTCAATTCTTGAAGAAGAATATCACTAAGAAACCAATATTGAAGTTACCAGACTTTAAACACCCTTTCCCAGTAAAGTGTGACGCCAGTGGAGTAGCAATCATAGTTGTGCTTAGTCAAGAGAACAGGCCTATAGTGTATTTCAGTGAGAATATAAATGATGCAAAGTAGAAGTATTCATCTTATGACAAGGATTTTTATGCTATTGTTCAAGCAATGAAGCATTGGAGACATTATTTGATGCCTAGAGAACTTGTGTTATATTTTGATAACCATGCATTGCAGTACATTATGCAGCAACCTAATTTGAACTTGAAACATGTCAAGTGGGTTGATTTATTAAAGAGGTTTACCTTTGTGTTGAAACACATAAGTGGATAGTCAAACCGATTAGTTGATGCCTTAAGTAGGAGACTGCTGATTGTGCAACAGAATCAGATCCAAGTCTTGGTATTTGAACATTTAAGGGATTTGTATTAGACTCACATTGATTTCTAGGAGGCTTACAGGGCTTGTAAGAATCCAATGGAGGTCGACAGAGAGCCATGGATGGAGTATATGCTACAATATGGTTTACTCTTTAGAAACAATAATTTGTGTATACCAAAGTGTTCCATGTGAGAAAACTTGATACAAGAAAAACAAAATGGAGGTATGGCAGGTCACTTTGGAAGTGATAAAACATTTGGAGAGTTAAGTCATTTCTATTTTTGGCTGAGGATGAGGTATGAAGTTGAGAAATTTGTAAGTAGATGCAGAGTATGCTATCATGCTAAAGGAAGAATCTAGAACACAAGGTTGTATAAACCATTGCTTATTCCAACTAGGCCTTGAGATTTCGTAAGTATGGACTTCATTCTGGGTTTACCAAGAACTCAGAGGAGACATGATTCCATCTTCGTAGTTGTTGATAGATTCAATAATATGACACATTTCATTCCATGATACAAGACTAGTGATGCTACACACATTGCTAACTTGTTTTTCAATGAAATTGTGAAATTACATGGTTTACCTAGAAGCATTGTATCAGACAGAGATGTGAAGTACAAAGGTCATTTCTGGAGGACCTTGTGGAAGAATTTGGGTACCAGACTGAGCTTCAGTTCGGCATATAACCCACATTTTGATGGACAGACAGAGGTAGTTAATAGGATTCTGGGGAACTTATTGAGAATTATTATTAGAGAAAGTCCTAAGCAGTGGGATGGAGTATTAGCTCAATCTGAGTTTTCCTATAATGATTCACCAAACAAAAGTACAGGGATGATTCCATTTCAAATTCTGTATGGAATTCACCCAAGAGGAGTGTTTGAACTTTGTGACATAGGTCAATTGGACAAAAGAAGTGTTGATGGAGAAGAGTTTGAAATGAGGATCAGTGAACTACATGAGCAAGTGAAAGAAAGGCTACAGTAGAGTAACACCAGTTACAAGGCCAGAGCATATTCAAAAAGGAGAGAGAAGAACTATGAAGTGGGTGTTTTGGTCTTAGCATATCTAAAGAGAGACAGATTTCCAAAAGGAGAGTATAACAAGCCGAAGATGAAGAAGATTGGACCCTGCGGGATACTCAGCAAATTCTCAGCAAATTCTTATGAGTTAGAGATGCCTATTGGAGTGGGTCTTTCACCAATCTTTAATGTTGCATATCTATATCCTTATCTAGCAGGTTAGAATGGAACCTTTATAGCAGGTGAATATCCTTCTAAAGACTTAAAAAGGGTGGGGCATATTCCTGTGACACCACCATTGGAAGTTGAGTCCATTCTGGACACTAAAGTGGCAAAGAGTACAAGGAAGAAGGAATATTTGGATTATATGGTCAAATGGAAGAAGCAACCAATAGAGGATTCTACTTGAATGAACGTTGCAGAGTTGGAAGCTAAGGGCTTCACTATAGTTGATCTAATGAATAGGGGGTCATAATTTTTCACCCTTGCAAGTCTGATGCAGGAGCATCGTGGCATGCCAGCAATGTGATGAGTTGGTCACATGTTGTGGCATATTTTTGGTTGTTTGATGAGTCATAGTTTGTTACTGGCGGTAGGAATGATAGAGGATCATGACTCCCTGCATGGATATCAAGTGGTAGTTTGTTTGTTTTTGATAGGGACGTGTTCATGATGCTTCGTAGTTGTTTGTTTTCAGTTGCAGGACCACTCAGAGTAGGAGGTTACAGTTTAGGTTAAATAGGATGATTAGAGAAGGGTGAAGGGTTCTGCTCTTCAACATTAGAATTCTAAATTTGCAGAGAAAAGGATAGATCTACGTCTGGTTCTGCTTGTAGGTATTTTGAATAGAATAAAGAAGAGAGCTGAGCTGTGTGTTTGTGTGTTTTCTTAATAGGAAGAGTAGATGTGTGTTTGCAGTGTTATTAGCCCCCATGAATTTACTATTTGAGCTGTGAATCCATGAAGAGCCGACTTCAGTGTTTTCCTAAACATTTGTGTATTTATGTGAAGTTATTAATTCAAGTGTTGAATTGTTGCTTGAATAGATGAAATAGGTCATAGATGCATGCATAGGAGTGTTATGCTAATGAATATTGAATATTGTAGGCTGGATTGATCGATTCTCTGATCAATCGGTGCAAAATGCAGATTTTATACTGTTAACAAGTTTTTGTAGAGAATGAACGGTGGCGATTGAGTACATAGACAAAGATCTGTCGGTCCCGGAGATATCTGCAATGGAAGTTGTGAGGGTGATAATGAATCCAAAAATATCTGTGAGATCCGCATCAAAGAGTAAATTAGCGGTCGTGGAGAAGGCCGTAAAGATCTAATTGCTGGAAAAATTGCGGAGGAAAAGTTGCGGAAGACAAGTTGCGAGGGAGAAAATTTGGAAAGTTGACATCCCGCATCCTGCATGCAGAAACCCTATTGCGGAAACAGAGTTGCAAGAAGGAAATTACGGGGAAGTAATTTTAGATCCAAAATTGGTCGAGGGATAAATTTGGTAGCCCTGCTAAGTGTAGGAGGAACAAGATCCCGTAAGTGTTGGTTGGATTGGTCATGGTTGATCTGAACTGCACTAGTCGATGTTGCACTTCAAACAATAAAGGAGAAGATATTTGTTGAAATCCCTGTTGAAGTGGTGAACTCCCACTAGTGCAGTGGGACCATCTAGCAATGGATGGCTTGTTAGAATCTAGCTAGAGAACCAAATGATAATCCTACCAACATTAACATACCAAAATCATAGGGTACGTGTGAGGTGGAAGGAAGTGGTACTTCGAGCAAACATTTCCTCATGCGTGTAAAAATAAAGAAAGTTAACATTGGTTCGCTAGAAAACCCGATGTTCACCAATATAGGAGATTATTGGGATGATGAGACCGTTGCAAAGATCACAGACTTGCTGCATGAATTTCAGTATCTCTTCCCTACCAACTTCTCAAAGATGAAGGGAATTGTAGGAAATCTGGAGGAGATGAAAATACCCCTAAAACCAGATGCAAAACCAGTTAAGCGTCAACCTTAAAGGTTGAATCAAAGGTATAAAGTTAAGGTGAAAGCCGACTTGAACCACATGCTCGATGTAGGAATCATTGAAATTTTAAAAGAATCAGAATGGATCATCCCTATAGTCAATCAAGAAAAAAAGATAACATGTGAAGTCTAGATCTACTTCGACCTAAGGAAGCTGAATGATGCATACCTACATGACCCATTCCCAACACCATTCACAGATTAAGTACTTGAAAGTGTCAAAGAACAGGAGATGTATTCATTCACCGAAGGATTTATGGCTATCATCAAGTCATAACAGTGAAGGAGGATCAACACAAAACAACCTTCATCACAAAATGGGGCTGCTATCAGTATACGGTAATTCCCTTCAGATTCAAGAATGCTCCTCCTATTTTTTCTAGAATAGTAGTTTATGCTTTCAAATATTTTATACATAAATTTGGTGAAGTCTACTTTGATGATTGGACTATGTTTGTTCTAGTTTGAGACCATATTGAGAGTCTGCACATGATGCTGGAACGTTGTCACCAGTATCAGATCGCATTAAATTCAAATAAATGTTTCTTTTGTGCACCATTTGGTGTATTGTTAGGACATGTTGTGTGTCACAACAGAGTTCTGGTCAACCCAAAAAAAAGTTGTGATTATCCTTGACTTACCACCACCTACATCAGTGACATAGTTTAGATTAGTGCTATGACACACAGGCTATTACGAAAAATTTATCAGAGGATATGCAAAGATAACTGCTCCAATGGAGAAACTTTTGAAAAAAGATGCAAAGTTCCAGTGGACGGAATCTTGTCAAGAAAGTTTAGAAAAGTTAAAGAGAAAGATGGCCACCACACCAATATTGGTATTCCTTGACTGGAAGAAGCAGTTCCATGTTCATTTCGACGCATCGTCTATCGTACTCGGCATAGTCCTGATGCAACCAAGTGAGGGCACGCTTGACCACCGTATTGCTTTTCCCAACAGAAAATTGTTGACGATAGAGAAAAACTACACAATGACAGAAAGAGAGGGACTCGCCATGGTATATGCGTTGCAGAAAGTTTCGACACTATTTGTTGGATGGAAATTTTAGTACATACATTGATCATTCGACATTAAAATACCTGGTCAACAAGTGAGTGTTAGGGGGGAATATCTGTTATTGGGTCCTCCTACTTCAATAATTTGACTTTGAATTCACTGTTAAATCTGGTCAACTGAAGTTGGTGCCTGATCACTTGTCGAGGATAGAAAGTGGGGAAGAACAAACTATCCTGGAGGATAATTTTCCCGACAGACAACTATTTGCAATCATCATGGTTGATAAAATGTTTGAGGCTATCATTCAACTTTTGAGTACAAGTTATGTGCATGAAGGGTTCACCACTGCACAGAAGAAACAGTTGGTCGTCAAATTCGTTGATTATACGTTGATTCTGGGGCATCTATGTAAGATGGTCCCTGATGAAATATTGCGTTAGTGTGTTTTCAACCATGAATGACATTGGATAATGAATGAAGAACATGCCATTGTCGCAGAAGGACAATGCGCTAGAAAGGAAACCATGCACAAGATATTGCAAGATGGATTATAGTGGCCATCCATACATATGGATACTAAGAGCTTTTGATTGTCGTGCGATGTTTTCTAGAGGATAGGAAAACCGTCGTGATGTGTTGATATGCTGCCAGCGCCATAGATAACCCTTTAAGCATTTGATAAGTGGGTCATTGATTTTCTTGGTCCTCTCAATCCACTAGGAAAAATGAGTAGCGCGCTATATGATCACAATGACAGATTACTTGACTAGATGGGTAGAAGTAGATCTGGATAAGGATTTCACTGTTGCGACTATGGCAAAGTTTCTATTTGAAAATGTGGTGACAATATTTGGCTTCCCTAAAATTCTTCTAATTAATCAAGGTATACATTTTGTTAACAAATTGATTAATGAGCTTACTATAGAATTCCATATCCATCATAACAAGAAGACACCCTATCATCCTCAGGTGAATGGAATAGTTGAAGCATTTAACAAGATTCCAAAAAATGCATTAACCAAGGTGTGCAACGTGCACATAGATGATTGGGACCATAAAGTTTCAAATGTTCTATGGGCATATCACACAACCTGCAAAATATTAATAGGTCACACTTCATTCGTACTGGTCTATGGAATAGAACCTGTTGTGCTGGAGGAATATATTGTGTTGAGATTAAGGATTGTTGCGCTAACTAAAATGACAGATGTGGATGCTGTCGAGCAGAGACTATCACAGCTTTTTCAAATGGATGAAGAATGCTTCATTGTAGGGTTCCATCAAAACATAGAGAAGTAAAAGAAGAAAGCATGGCATGATCACCATATCGGAACTAAGTATTTCAAAGTTGAAGGACTTGTGTTACTATACGACAACAAATTTTTGAAGCATCCAGGAAAATTGAAGACACATTGGCTAGGGTCATATGCGGTCGCACACATCACTAACGCAAGCGCAGTGAAATTGCATGAGCTGGACGAAACATCAATCACAGGAATGATAAAAAAAAGTTGGTTAAAGCCTTACCACAATGGCTGCGGAACATAAAAGAGATAGAAAAAGGCACATTTAAAACATAAGTATGCAAATCCCGCATAAAGGAGGAGTGGAAAACTTGACGCCATTAAAGCATGGATATCCAAAAATATTTAGGCGGTTATGACAACGTGGAGTCATTAATTTTGCAAGTTCGAGGAGAAGTGGCGGCATGATTTTTGGTCCCATCCTTCATCCTCGCCATAACTATTTTGATAGGCATAGGTCAGAGCTCAAGTGTGTGAGTTAATTCTGAAACGAATTGAAGGGGGATCCCATGTGATTGATAAGACATCACTTTGTAATCGAATGATCACATGCCTATAAATACCATCCTTCAATCTAAAGAATCCTTTTACCTACACAAAGAGAAGAAGAGTGAACCAAAGTCTGTAACTGTGAGAGCCGAAGCCGATGGTAATTTGAATTTGTAGCACCAACAAGTAATCAAACGTTACCAGAGCATCACCTTTCTTGATATTTGAATAAATTACGTTGTTGGAGACACCGAAAACACAACAAGAACCAGAAACAGTGGTGCGGCCAATTCCCCAGAAATTTCCTACTGCCAGTGCAGCCTCTGTGTTTTCCTTTGCTTTGAACCCTACATCGAGCAAAATTCAAAATACACCCAGTAATATATAAGCTCTAGATATAGCACCATTTTTTTTGAGCGTAGACCTCCCAGGCACATTAGGGCCTTGGGTCAGGATGCCAAAATTTACAAAGAAGCAGAACTCCACCAAGGATTCACCAGTTCTAACATCACGAAGAGAAGCAAATCCTACCACTATAGAAGTGAGGAACCTGCTACTACCATATGTTCAACTAAGGATTCCAGAGGCTCTATATGTGAAGCTTTCAACGTGAGTGCGTCCCACATTTCTTGCACCCCAGATCCTTACTGGAGTGTTGTTGCTGATGAGCATCCTGCTGAAGTTGGTTAAGCTCAAATTTGAAGATAATTATACATGGAACAAGATGATCTGGAACAAAACAAATATATGAACACTCTTCCAGCCGTGCCGCCTATGCCACAACTTGTAGTCCCTATGGAGTGGGATCGAGGTGTAGAAAGAGGACGCCTACTTAATCTGCTTCTCATGCCAGATTTTGGTTAAAGTATGTTGGCGATCACATATGTGTGACAGCTACTAGTCTACTTACATTTATGCTGTTTGTGGCTTGACATAACATATTATGTCGATGTCGATCTCATTTCATCGATAGTGATACTCCCACATCAATTAAATGACCTTGCGCAATGTCTACGCACAAACAAGGATGCAACAAAGATGAGAGAAAATTATGATCTCATGCGCACCAATAGAGGATTCTTGATTTCCTCTATCACTGACAACACAATGCGTTTTTCCACGAAGATAGTATCCTGCAAGCTGCTGTGCGAAATCTGGCCCACTGAGTGCACTATCGAGACAGTGGAACTAGCAGAATAGTGTGTAGTAGGAGTGTTGTTCAATTGGTTGTAGTATTTACTAAATGAGATACTAGATGATGTAGTGCAAGCACAAGAGGAAAGTAAGCCCAAATTCCACTACTCCTAGTTGTTGATTTTGATTTCCTTTATAGTTTGGTCAGACCCATCAGATTACCAACCGCTAGATGTCCCAGTGTTCTGTCATAGTGCCAAATATCAGAACCTGTGGAGAACAAAGAAGACAAGATCCGACAGAAGGAAAATAACATAGAGTTATTTCTGCATGTGGAGACACTGTGAGAAGTCGTGCGACACCAACACAAAATGGAAGCTGCGACAGTCCAAAGGTATCCATATTTCATAAAATTCTAGGCTGGTGTCCACCATATCATCTTATAGCCACGGCAGGAACCGGAGAAATGATCCCACCTGACCCATTTTATGATTAAGGACTAGGATGTGGAAGTGACCATCCAGGACTCGCCGAAGGAGTGGCACATTCCCATTGATGAAGAAATGGACCAAGGAAATGGCCAAGGGAATGACCAAGGAAATGGACAAGATAATGAAGAAGGTAACGATGGGGAAGACGCGCAAGGAAACCAGTCCTTGGAGTCATACGACGATGATGACAGTGATCAGGGCTCTGATCGGGATGATTGAGAGGGTACGCCCACTTATGAGGATGTGCAAACTCAGAAGATGGCCCAGGAAGAGGCACAAACAAAGGAACAACATGAGCTGTCATGTAAGAAGCATAAAGTTGATAAAATAGATAATACCACCAGCTTAGGTGAGGAATACATTAGCAAGTAGAGGAAGTAGCGCAAGAGTTTTTCTAGGTAGAAGGCATTCTGAAAGAATTTTTGGACAAGGTTGGTCCCATGGCTCAGCTAGCGCCAGAACCATTAAACCTACTTAGTGGCTCAACATGAGCGACATGTGAGTGTTGGGGGCCTATTGGGCTAGGAAAGAGCACAAGGAAGAAATAGAAGCACAAGCGCAAGGCAGTTAAAACAAACACATGAGAATAGGTAAAGGAAGGAAAGGAAGCATAGAAGAGAGAAAGTTGTGATGAGGAGTAGTGCAACGAACGATAAGAGAATCAGTGGGCAGGTAGAAGAGTATAGGCCAGAAAGCGACATGTGAAGAAGAATGTAGGTGCTCAAGTCAGCAGAAGAATGAAGGAAGTATTTTACGGCTAGGTATGGCCTGTGATAAATGTCATAAAGGACGATTTTGTGACTAGGTATGGCTTGTGATAAATGTAATGAAAGGCGTTTTTGCGGCTAGTTATGGCCTGTACCAAATGTAATGAAAGAAATTTTTTTGGCCATTTATGACTGTAATAAATTTTTGTACCCAGACGACCCTGCATGGTCTTGTAGAGTCTATAAATAAAAGGAACTGGTTTTGTATAAGGGTTCGCTTCGTTTAATGGCTGAAGACAGGAAATAATTGAAGAAATCAGAGAGAAGTCTAATAGTAGAGTTATAGTAGGATGTTGAGCCGTGGATTTGCTGCTGTGTTTGCAAACCATTTTGTAAGAGTTAGTCTGCAGTTGAGTGCATAGATAATAGAGTAGAATAGTCAATCTAGGTTGTGTGCAGATCGATAGGAGTAGAAGATTTGATCGAGGTTGTGTGTGGATCAGTGGGAGTAGAAGAAAGCATAATAAGAATAGAGAGCATGAGAGGAAGAAATAGTCTGAGCTGAAAAGACATATGTCAAAATAGTCTACTTTCAAGTCGCAAACTATAAGGTTCCATATATTTCTCATGCCAGATGAAGAGCACCTTGATGGTTTTTCCCAGTTGGGTTTCCATGTTCGATCTTGTGCCGAATGAATGTGATTGTTGAATGGTTTTGATTAGTTATTGGTTATGTTTCATTATTTATACTTGTTCTTTAAATGAATGTCACAATATTCATAAAAGAAGTTGAATGAATGAATGACTCAAGAATTGTCGAAGTATTGTATCATTATTTCATGTCATTTACTGTTAAGTTATAATACGATTGTGCCATTGTCCTTTGTTGTTAACGAAGCGTCTGCGTCACACACTTGCACCGGTTTTTAATTTGTTAAGGGAAAATCTATGTCGCACGGTGGTTGTGTCCCACTGTTGTGCCATTCTCAAGTTAGTAAAAAGACTTAAGCTTTCCGACTATGTCAAGATCCTTGGCTGCACGTCAGGGGACTGTAATCCCTCGCCGACTACGAAAACATGGTTCTAGAAGTTACACATCAAGATATCTTGGGTGACGCGCCTACCTCGCAAATGTTTCTGAGTGGGATTTCTCTGTCGGGTCGATGTCTTTGGGTGTTTTTTTTGTCTTATCGGTTTGTTGAACTTGGGTCACAAGAGTGGGAAAACGTTAGACAATAAAAACCAATAAATAACTTATATGAATCAATCATGGCTACGAACCAATATATTGCAGATCCATGAGGATGACTATGTCATGGATACCAAGAATACCCTATAGATCCATCAACAATAATGTTGAAAATGGAACATGGCTAGGAAACATACAAAGTAGATCCATGTTATCCAAACTCAAAACTGGACATAGCCACCAAACATACAATGTGGATCCATTTCATGAATTCAAATAATCCTCTATTGCAACCTGAGGATAGGTACATATTCAGATAAATACCTAACCACTCAAGGTCTTCATTCCAATCCCCAAACACTATGATTCTATCCATGTGAATAGATGTATTGATTTCAAGCATGGTAGAAACCACTTGATTACTAGTCATTGATATATACTGTTAACAAGTGCGAGGGAAATCGCCATTGATGTCAATGATCCCAAAGGTATCTTAGTACATTCTGCCAAGTGTGAATAAAATATTTGGAGGCAATCACTTAATATAATATTCAAATCAGAGGTCATTGATGAAAACCTACTATTGAAAGAGAGGAAACCTACCATTGAGGCATGCAAGATTCAAAGTACTTGACTTGGTTTCTAAGTCTAATTTCTGGATGATTTTCTGAAGTCGACAGGAATAGAATCACCAAAGGAGGGCCATGATGTTTCCCCCATCATCGACATGAAACATGGAATAAAATTTGCTTTTTAAATGATGAAACAACCATGAGACTATCTCAGAGATGACCGACTTTGAAAGAAGGTAAAGTTACTGAAGAGGTGGATTGCAGAAGAGACATCCTTTGAATAGGTTACAGAACAACAAATGACTTGGAAACATTGACTCAACAAGATGGAAACCATATGTAATGCAAGGATACGATGATGCATTCTTTGAATTGACTCCAAGGAATTAGATGACTCACAAAAGTGGATCGACTTGAGGACAAGATGAATACCCAACTATTTGGAAATGAAAATGTAGATAGGTGCGATGTTTAAAGGTGGATTGTAAGCTTCCATTGGTACAAATGTAAATATATTTCCCATTCCCTTAATTTCCCCATTGCGAAGAAGGAGTGCCTCTTTCCGTTTTTACGAGTTCGAAAAGGGTAACAAACAATCGTTGTAGTTCATCAGATGATGAGTCAATTCTCAAATGTTTTACAAACCTGAGAAAGGAGTTTGTTCCCAGAAAGGGTCTGTTATCGTTTCATTTTATGAGTCCGATGAAAGCAAACTCATTCGTCGCTTCATTTTTAGAGAGTCTAAAATGACCAAGAAGACTCCAGGGTGAACTTTTTTGTAAATTTAGTACCTGAGACCCAAAAAAGTATAAAATTATTCCCTTGAGAACTCTTCTAGTTGTGATAAACTAGAGTGTTCTTTTTCCATAAATAAGTTGAATTGATCCAAGAAGGAGATAAACTACCATTGACTAGAGAATCATTCAAATACATGTAGAAGCATGAAAGCATCAAGTTCACTTGGTTGTCTTTTCATGGTTTAGGGATCCTGAAAAGAGCTTAAAGGTGACTCCATAAAGGGTCCTCTTTTTCATAATCCAATTTTAACGAGTTTGGAAAGGTGAAAAATGTGCACTCAATACCTTTTTATTTGGGATTTTAATGAGCATGTCAAAGGTATGAAAGACGCTCGGTAATTTTCCTCTTAGCTCGGAGTGTGAAAAAAAAAACCTTAAAAATTTAAATATTTTCTTTATTATTTTCAAATAAAAATAAAAAATTGCTATAAAAAGAGGTGAATAGTAAATATTTTTACCATTGTGATTTTTACCATAGTAGAGGAGTGAAACTGGGTGGAAACGGGCTGGTTTTCAATTGAAGATTCTAGGATTTATAGACCATCTATGCTCAAACCGCTTGGACCAGGTAGGAGCTAACCTTCATTCCTTTGGTTTCATGGTGCACTTTTTTTTATTTCAAGTCAATTTTTTGAGTTTTTGGAGCAATTTTCCAAAGGTACAAAGCATACCCAGGGAAACACTTTTCTCCCTTTCAGGAGGTGCGTTGACACACCTCTCAAAAGAGGGAAAGGCACCTAAAGCACTCTATTAATAGAGGGAAACAATGTCGGTGCTCTGTTCTCCCAGATAAAGTGTGCTAGTGTTTAGGGCATTCCAAAAATTCTTCTTTTAATGGTTTCAACATTCTTATAATAGGTGTTTAAATTGTTTTAGATGAAGAAACTAATTGCAAAATTGTTATATGGAGGGAGAGACAACACGAGTTGGATGACTTGCAAGCGAGTAATGACCCAATGACCGTGAGGGCCCTCTATCAGTGTGGGCTCCTCCAATTCTTTAGAATACTAGAAATGAGGGTGTATGTGTGTTTACTAGAGCACAGGATTCATATGTGGGATCCATATTAGCAACACTTTGTGGTTGGGACTCATACTCTGACGATAGATGTGGAAGACATCTATTTATTGACTACTTTTTCCCATAGGGGAAGACCAATAGTATTGATAGGTCCACAAGGTGGTGAGAAATCCATGGATGACTTAATCGATGATCAGTGCTCGATGGGGACCCATTCATTAGGTGGAAAATATCCATCAAGAACATGGTAGACATGCCTCTGAGGATCGTGGCCTTTACAAGTGATAAGGTTGTGGGCACTAGATCAAGTCACTTTACTACATAGGCCCATATGGTGTATTCCATAAAGTGCATGTCTCCTACAATATGCAACTAGAGCAAGGGTTTACAGGTCAGTTTGAAAGACCGGTAGACTAAATACGAAAGAGGGAATCTGAAGGAATTCAACTATGGAGAGATAGTGGTGTCCTTATTTTTGGAGAGAGTACCATTGATGAGACCCTAGGTTCCATTGAGTTGGATTCTAAGGATCCTTGGATGAGCAGGTGGGTGGATGGCATGACACTCCATGGTAGCGGTGGAGGTCCCAAAGTTACCTACGGGTTTGTCTTCTTTCGGTTTCTGAGAAGCCAACTACTAGTCGTGGAGAATTATGCCTATGCAGGGACCAAATTCATAGATGATCCTGACCTTCCACTCCTAGAACGAGAGTAGTGGGATGATCGAGGTAAGAAATATACCACTATACATGTTTTTCTGTATTTTAATTTTATATTTATTTTTTATGGTGTAATGTTGAGATATACAAAAATGTTTTATGTAGACGTAAGGTCGTCTCGTCTGGCAGGGGCCTCACCTATAGAGATGCGAGGAGTAGTTAGAGATATGGTGATCAGGAACACAGAGTCAGATGAGTAAATCCAAGAGACTTAGGAGAACCTCCAGCACTTGACTATAGGGACTCCTGATATCTCTATTAATGATCTACCCATGTGCTACCAGCACCAGTTTGTAGGATTCTCAGGTCATTTAAAGAGACTAATTCGTCGTTTATGTTGGTGTTTTATGTGCTATCATGAGCACGAGGATAAACCCATAGTGGTTCCCTCATTTTTGTACTATATCTATACATAAATATTCGAAGCTTCATTTTTTTTCCTATGTATATGTATTTTGAAACCATGATAGTCCCATATTTTGGGTGATCTCAAAGCTTATGGCTTCAATCCTTTTTGTATATCAACTTTACTTTTATAAATATATGAAAACCTTTATTTACAGATGTGTTTGCAAATGTGATATGTGAATGAGTTCCTACTATGAATCCAATGCATGAATTTATGTTAAATTGAATTTAAATATGAGTAAGATACTAATCTAAGAAAAAAATTGCTAAGGAATATTCCACACTATTTAAATGTCTCGGGATATGTTGATAAGAGACCTTCTCAAAAGAGATCTCTACAATCATAAGCCTTCAAAATGTACGAAGGAGTAGGGGTTTTCAGATGGTGTAGACTCGATTTAACTGATGTACTACCAACTCCGAGTCTAGGTAAAACATAATCTACTTACATCATTAGCCAAGGATTCAGTCAACAAACCAATCACTGCATGATACTCCATGAGATTGTTTGTAGCAGGGCCTAAACAAGTTCCACCTAAACTCACCAGATCACCTATCAGAGAGTATAGTACCCAGGCTGCTGACGCAATATTCAAGGTCTAATGATTAGCACCATCTATGAAACCGGTATAAGTGGTCATCTGTTCATTTTAAACATAGGAGTACATAACTAGGTTTGTGAAAGAAGCATCTTATATTCACACTAAATCCACACTTTTCAAATAACACACAACACTCTATAAACAATATTTACAATGAACCTATGCTAGATGTCCTAGGCATAGTATTTTTTGAGGTAGAGCCTGTTGTGGGGCTCTCCCAAGGGTATCCTATCATAATCTATCAACTCATAATCCCCTTTATCTAAGACACAACTGACAATATAAGGCCCATGCCACATAGATTCTAACTTTCCAACCCCCAACTTATCATGTTTCTGGTCATAGGTCAAGACCAGGTCACTTTCGTTGAATGAGAGAGGTTGATTAGATCTACCGTATTGATAATTCATTCATCTTTTGTGTGCCCCATTTTCTAAGTTATCATCACAACAAATCTCATCAATATTATTTAAGTACAAGAAATGTTCTTCTTCCAAGGTGGTATTGGGTAATCACACTCTATTGGAAGAGTGGCCTCTAGTCCATACACCAATTGAAATGGTGTAAAACCAGTGGATATTTTGATGGTAGTGTTGTAGGCCCATAATGTGAAAAAACATTACAAATTTTTGTTAGACTTAGCTTGTCGTACTGATGACCTATATCCTTCTAAGGCATTCATGTGAGGATCTTTATCAAGTGTATATAAGACAATAGACTATCTCCTGGGTTTAACAACTCCATACGTAGCAAGTCTCTTTCACCAACTTACACTAGCACTTAAAGCATTAGAGCCTCATGGTGATAACACTAAACGCATCAGTGCTTTAACTCAAAACTCGTCAATGCTTAACTCTTTGAACATTGGGTTGTAGGTGCACCCCACAAAAACGTTTCCTATGTTCTTAAGCCCTCATCGCACTTAAATAAAATTTCTCACCTTAACCTCACCTTTTTGCACATGATCAAGCATTATGACCCAATGATTATCAACATAGCTCCATTACAATACACAAAAGGTGCTTGTATCCTTCACACCTGACCAAAATTCTATGAATCTGGGCTCCTTATATGATGTTTAACTCTTAATGCGATGTGTCCTCTTCATCGTTGATCAAATCATTATTTGATCTCCATTATTTATCTTGTCAAGTGGTTAACCAACCACCCATGACCATCAATAGGTCTCTATAATGCACAGTAGCCATTAGTTTCATGTATGAAATACTCCATTTATTTATTCCCACTCAAAGCACAATTTCACCTACAATTCATTGATGGAATGATCGTCCATATTATCTCGACATGAAATTTCAATAATGAAATTCTTAAATCAAGAATTTCTCCATGTCATACTAAAATCGTTAGTCTATGAGCAATTTAACTAAACACTGTATTTTACCATATAAGCACTATTGTGACCACATTCTCATACCTTCATGCAGAATCCCTTTTCATCTCTGATACCAAAATTATGACCTATTTCCTTTTAAGGCCTTCACGTGAGGTTCTTTCTCAAGTGTATATAATCCAATACACTATCTCCTGGGTTTAATACCTCCATAGGTAGCAAGTCTCTGTCACCAACTTACACTAATAATTAAAGCATTAGTACCTCTTAGCAATAGCACTAAACACATTAGTGATTTAACTTAAAACTCCTCAACGCTTAACTCTTTGAACATTGGACTGTAGATGCACCCCATAAAAATGTTTCATATGTTCTTAACCCCTCATCACAATTAAATAAAAGTGTTCACCTTAACCTCTCCTTTTCGCACATGATCAAGTACCGCGACACAAAGCTTCTCAACAAAGCTTGATCACAATACACAAAAGGTTCTTGTATCATTCACACCTAACCAAAATTATATGAATCAGGGATCCTTATACTTCATGTAACTCTCATTGCAATGTGTCATCTTCATCGTCGATCAAATCACTATTTGATCTCCATCATTCATCTTGTCAAGTGGTTAATCAACCATCCATGACCATCGATCTGTCTCTGTAATGCACAATAGCCGTTAGTTTCCTATATGTAATCCCCCATTTATTTCATCCCACTCAAAGCACAATTTCACCTACAATTCATTGATGGAATACGATTTTCCATACTATCTCCATAGGAAATTTCAATAATGAAATTCTTAAGTAAATAATTTCTCCATGTGAGACTAAAATTGTTAGTCTATGAGCAGTTTAACTAAACATTGTATTTTCCCATACAATCATATACAACGTTCTTGTGAAAATGGAGATTCGATCAAACACAAAAGTACTCATAACTTTGATTCGCAATCCATCAATTTTCTTTAAAAACTCAATCTAAATTCAGCTATGCGCAAACATATACAAACTATGAATTCTTTGTGTATAAATAATTCAACACTATAAATTTAGTAAATGGAGAAACCTTATTTATATTCACAAAGAAACATCTTTCACCTAGAATGCAAAAATATATCAATTCAAATAGAGATATTCAGTCTCTGTATATGCTCTAGGAATTGAATTCCGAGCTCCTTCCCCTTTGATATAGTATTCAATATTCTTCAAGCTATCCCAGCTCCATGAGCTAACCAAAAGATACCTAACTTAATAATTGAAACTATATAAATATAACTTCAGTTATGTTTCATAGATCCTATAAAGAAGGAACGAAGTCCTTGTTCTACTCTACTAAACCCTGTGACTCATTAACAAACTACCAATTTCTCTCAACTAATTCAATCCAAATTCACTCTCACTATTACATGAGGAAGGATCGAATATCCTTGTCCTCTTTTATTCAACTTTTACATAAAATAAAACAAATTACATGTGTGAGACTCTAAGTCTCTTTAAAACTCAATTATTTTGATGAATTCATGGATGACTTCATCTTTATGATCCTATGCTCTTGCATAATACTCCCCAGCTTAAGACTCTTCATGGGCTCCTGTCCATGAGCTCCCTCCCTGCTATTTTTCTGTTGGATTGCAGCGGTTATCGAAAATGTGAATCTGGGCAGTGTTCTTATCTTGAACAGTCCCTTCAACCATGTCTTCCATCATTCTTTCTTGAATAGTTATTTTGGTTTCTCTAATACATTTTAGGACTTCATTGAAAACTTAAGTTTCTCCTTTGTCAAAAATGTATACAACTTATTTGTGGACTCATCTTCATCTATATAAGAAAATCAGCCTCCCTATTACAAAGGAAAACAAAAAACTTATTAGCATGAAAATGTTTGCCATGCAAGAATTCTTTGATTTAATTTCTTGACTCTTCTCTCCTTTGCTTTTTTTTGTCACATCACCATCCTTAGTAATTTTATTAGTCATATACCTCTCACCACCCTTTATGACTTCACATTATGACTCCTCCATCAATGCCATGCTTTCATTTGACATTTGTTGTTGGTCTGCTCTTTCCTTCAGCCAATCAATGCACACCTTGATAGTCATAAAAGCATTTACTTGTGAAATTACTTTTACCTCATCTTCATCTTTCCAATCATTCACAATCCTCTTGTCAGACATCATCAACAATTGACTACTAACTTCCTCTTGATTACCTCTGAATGGATGAAGACTACGTCTCTCCCATTTATTTCAATAGAATATACATTCCTCTTTCCCTCATGCAGTGCTTCTCTATCAAACTACCAAGGGCTACCTAATAAAACATGACAAGCATCCATTTCTATGATGTCACATCTTACCTCATTGTGATAATTCCCAATCTGAAACTTTACTTGACATTGTTCATTCACAAGAAATTGTTTACCTTTTTGCAACCATGCAACTTTGTATGGTTTTGGATGCACTGTGCTCTTTAAATTCAACTAGTCCACATTTTCTGTAGACACCAAATTATCAGTACTACCACTATCAATTATCAATTTGCATCACTTACCTTTGGCCTTGCAAACTATTTTGAACAGGCTCCTTCTTTGAACTAACTCATCAATTACCTTCCTCAATAACAAGGTTTCACCTTCTTCAGGGTAATTCACAGTCACCTCTAATTCCTTTGGAGTGTCAGGTTCATCTTGCACTACTTGTGCTCCTCTTTACCTTGCAGCATTCTCTGGACAATCCCATGACATATGGCCAAGCTTCCCACATGTGTGACATCTTGCTTATCCGCCTCTTCCTCTTCCTCTTACTCTTGAAGCATTTCTTGCACCTCTGTTATCATTAGTTCTGTCAGGATGTGCTTACTGGTTTGAACTGCTAGCTTCATGTTTGTACTATTGTTCCCTTCCTCCAGAGCCTCTCACCTTTTCTTTTTGACTCTTCTTTTTCATCATGTTCTCCGTATCCTTCAAAGCAATATGATATTCTTCCTCAACAGATATCAATGACCACTGTTACGGAGAGAAATTCCTATGGCTTGGGGTACCACAACAGACAGCTAGAATCCAGAAATCAATCTTCTCCAATATGCAATAGAAATAAACAATCTAAAACTAAAGGATCGAACCTCGTACCTTATTCCGGACGGTTGAAGTAGATCCCCGTTGAGC
>LPNX010406827.1:819-26379 GCA_001517045.1 Pseudotsuga menziesii
GGGCATCTACATGCCTACCGTCCTTCAGTTTGGATGCGCCAACGTTTTCTTTTCTTGTGTCGAATGAAATAAGGTATTAAATGGTGGCTTTTATATGATGGCATCACTGATCTAGTGCCTTAAGATAAAACAAAAGCTCAACATGGGTCGAGGATGTATCAAGGCCACCTGGTAGAATTAGGTATAGGTTGTTTGTTCATGTGGCACAAAGTTAGTAATAAAAGCATTCTTTGGTTGTTAAGACAGTGATATCCTCCATGCATGTTCTTATCGATAATAATTGCGTCCTAACTCATCCCTAACATACCTGTGATAAGAGCGTGATTCCAATTCTTGATAGCAAGATCACATTCGTAATCGTGCTTCTGACCTTCGTTAGCAAGATTCTTACTTTAGTTAGTGATAACTTGATGATCGCGATCGTGATTTATATTTTAAAGAGAAAAACCCAGAAGCAGATACATCCATCTTGCAAGTAGCAGGACCAACAGAAGATTCAGCTGCTACCGTTGTTTCAATCAAAGAACCATTTTCCCTTCGTTCTATTCCATATTCATGCATCAATATAGTTAAAATCCATAGCCCATAGTTTGAGCTTATTATTTTCCGTTTCCTTTGATGGTTAGCTTAGACAATAATCATGACCTAATTACATTTTGTTTTAAGGAAACCCTATATCGTCTCAAGACTATGTTTAATATGACCTAATTCCATTTTGTTTCAAGGCCATGGTTTGCAACATGTGGGATGAAACCTTATTTCGTTTCAAGGTGATGTTTCCATACATGTAGGATGAAAAACTAACTCGTACATTGTAATTTCAAATAACTAAATTGCAATATACTAGCACAACTACAAGTAAAGTGATTAGTGAATGTCGACAGACACAACCAACCACTTAGTTTTATAAAGATAGCTAGCTGTTAAACACATGCTAAAACATATAATTTTATATCCATTATTCATACCAGATGGTTAGAGTTAATATAACCACAAAACAAATATTATTTAATAAACAAAAAACACAAAAACTTATATTAAAAAACAAAAACAAATTGTTAAGTTCTTTAAACACCCTTTAACTCAAGCTTATTTAAATTTTAATCAAGATGTATTTAAACATAACAAAATACTACTACCATGAAATGAATCCCCGTTGTACACTTGTTACACTTGCGTTAATCTTGTTGATCAACTCAAGCAAGTCCAAAATGTAAGATATATTTAAAAGTCTATGAGCATAATTAAGCCAAACAAATGACAAGTTTTACTAAATGCTTTTTGGTGTTTTATTTTTAATTTAGTATTTTTTTTTTAAATGTACTATTTTTTTCAAATGGACTAAGCATTTACGTTAGAAGTTTAGAAATATTTTTTAAAATGAACTGTTTTATCTTAGAGTTTAAGAACATTAAAGCATGATGGAATTGTGAACCAGATTGATATTTGTTTGTGAACCAATAAAATGGAAATTTATCTATAAACACATAGAAATTAAGAGTATAAAGAGACGCGATTTTTTTTTTTAAATAATGTTCAATGTGTTCAATGTATGGTAGTTGGGTAGGTAATTTTATTTTTTATTTTTTTAATATAATGTTTAATGTATGGCCGTTGGGTATAATTGTTTTTTAATATAATGTTTAATGTACGGTCGTTGGATAGGTATTTTTTCTTTAATATAATGTTTAATGTAGGGTCGTTTGGTAGGTTAATTTTTAAAAAAAATTTTAATATAATGTTTAATGCATGGTCGTTGGGTAGGTAAATGTTTTGTAAGATAATGTTTAATCTAGGGTGTAGGTTATTTTTTTTTAATATAATGTTCTAAGTGGTGTAGTTAGGTAGGATAATTATTATTATTATTATTATTTTAATATAATGTTTTATGTGTAGTTAGGTAGGTTTCATTTTTTAAATTTTTTTTTAATATAATGTTTTATGTGGTGTAGTTAGGTAGGATATATATATTTTTTAATTTGCTTTTTAATATAATATTTTATGTGGTGTAGTTAGGTAAACTAATTGTTTTTTTTAATATATTATTTTTTGGGGTGTAGTTAGGTATGTTAATGTTTTTTTTTTTAAATTGTTTTTGATATAATGTTTTTTTTACTAGAATGTTTTTTTGTGGGGTTAAATTATTATTATTATTTTTTAAAGTAATGATGTGGGGAGGGTTTAGGGAGTTAGGAGGGGATTTAATTTTTTTTAATGTAATGTTGGGGAAGGTTTATGAAGTAAGCGGGTTGTTTTAATTTATTTTAATATAATGTTAGGGGAGCGGTTAGGGGGGATGGAGGGGGTTTAATATTGTTAATTTTATTTTAATGTAATGTTTGGGGGGGGCTTAAGGGGGTTTTATTTTTTTTAAATTTTAATGTAATGTTAGTGTTAGGGGGTTAAGTTGGGGGAGGGCTGGGGGGTTAATTTTTTTCAACAAATTTCAAATACATTTTATAGTGAATATTGATGTTGATTTTTTTAGTTTATGAATGTTTGTTGATTGCATTTTAAATTTGTACATTTTGGATATAGGGAGAATGACATCAAGAAATATATATGCGAACTTTTCTGGATCAAGAGCAACGATGATTGCATCGAAAAAAATTGTTGAGCTATCTAAGAATGTTGAGCCTCAAGATGAAGTTTTGAGCTTTGAGGAATTAAAAATCAAGAATGTTATAGAATGGAAATATGCAAATGAAGAATACATGACAAATTATTCTTGGTATCTGAAGGAAAAATATCAAGGCAAAGAAGATAGTATTCACTTATATTATGCTCCATTTCAATTTCTTCAATCAGATTACCATTTATTGGGATTGTTGAGAGATATATGTGTGATGTTGGGTACATAAATTGTTTATGCACAAGTGAAACAAGCGAAGACCTTTGCCAAAATTTGATATTGTTTTAAGGTTTCAAAATATAATGTTCAAGAAACTTTCACACACTTCTGTGAAGGGGTTGTGCATGATATTGAAAGCGAGAGAGTAAGTTTCAATATTGAGATTATTCTAAATTGTTTTTCTTATAACTTGGATATCACAATGTAATAGATTTAATACCATTTTTTTTTTTTTTTTGCAATATTTTGCTACGTCGATTTCAAACATGCTGAATGGAATTTATTATATAGAGGAAAATCCTATGGATGTGTAGAGGGGGCTAATTACCTCCTAAATGTCATCATGTAATTATAGTTTAAAAGATAAATAAATATTAACAAATAGGTAGTTGGAGCGGGTACAACCGCTCCAACCTACCTCATAATGTATAAATAATTACCAAAGATAATGCAAAGAGGGATTTGGACGTCCTTTCCCATATTTCTTTGTCTTTGATCGCTGTGTATGAATCTAATGTATGCTTGAATAATGTTGAAACCCTAGACTTCAACATTGGCGCCGTTGCCGCCTCTATCCGGTCTGGGTGACAGCAGCAGCGGATGGAGGTGGTCGAACCTAAAGGAGAAGCTGTCGTGAAGATGAAATATTGCTCGTGCATTCGGGAATCTGAAACGAGAAGTTTAAGGCGACTGCATGTGGTTGATGAAGAAATAGTATAGCAGACACGCTGGTTGCGTATTGATGCTCCTGCCAGAACCGCAACGTATACGTCGACAGTCGGGATGGACATGGCGTCCAACCACCATTTTGGCAAATACTCTAACCTGATCGAGCCTGTAGTTTGTTCGCGTCTCTGTCCGCCTTTTCCTTTCTATTTGGAGATCCAATCTTCGGCAGAAGCCCAACTGTCGGTGGTGTGCAGCCTGCAATATCGACCAATAATGTATAAAGACGAAATCTATCCATGTGGCGAAAAAGAATCAAAGATGTGGTCGGCGAGGCCGGAAAAGAGCAAATTTGTTAGACTGGGCAAAAGGCCTCGCAACAGCCGCCTAGTTACTGAGAAGAACCTGGTCGCCGAGTATCACGTGATGAGTGAGTTGGCCGCCATGAAGAAGTGCCTTCCCGCCTTTGTCACCATCGAATTCCCCAGCGAGTTTCTGGACTGGAGGAGATTTGATGTGGTGATAAGACTCGTGGGGGAGATAACACGTAGTGAATATTACGGTGGCAGGGGAGTATCCCGTGGAGCCTCCGCTGGTGGAGTGCGTGACGCCAGCCTTTCATCCGAACATCAGTAGTTATGATGGGGGCGTAGGGTTGAGGATGATGTTGGAGGATTATGAGGACCTGCTCGACCGCGGCTGGAAAAGAGTGGGCGGTAGAATGATTGAATTATCCGAAGTCGAACCAAAAGATTCAGTGTACCGACTATGGCAGTCGGCTTCACACCGACTCGTCGTGTCGACCAAGCTAGTCGGTCGCAATATAAGGAACTGGTTCAGTCAGCCGCTGAATAAAGATTATGCCCCCGAAGCGTGGATTTTGAATGCTGCGTCGATCGGGTTGTAAACCAATGAACGACTGCCATGGGAAATTCTTTTGATCGCAGTTAACGGTGTGATGGAATACTGGTGGCTCGAGGTCGGATTTTTCATTTGGATGCTCGATAATTTTCTTGCAGGTTTCTTTACGTCTCACAGTTTTCTTCCCAAGTGAATGATCATCCCAACTGGTGACTGAAGGTCCATGGCCTATTGCACTTTCGTTGCCAGCACCAAAAGCTCCACCAAAAGTATCAGTACCAGGAAATCTCGTGTCTCCTTCACCGCAATACATTTTCGGGAGTGTACATGAATGCAGCGACACCAACTGTTACCATATCGGCTGCTACCTGACAACAACTCTACTTATCGAAGATCGACATGTTTTGTGCATGAATATGATCGGCTCATGCTGCTGCAAATGAATACGATCGGTCTATTTGCATACTCGTCGACTATGGAACGCAGCAAAATGTCGATTACTGGAGACCATTGACTGCTCGCCGACTCGACCAAGCCACCGACTAGCACATTGGGCTAGCGACCCGACTGATCTGGTCGACCTCCATCGACCCGACTGATCGGGTCGACCTCCATTTCGTCGACCCTGTCCCGACTACGGATTAAAAATTTTGATGCTTCATGAGAGGTAACATTATGGAGTTTATTTTGTGTTAAATACCTTGCCTCCTTGGTTGACTGAGCGTTGATTAAGTTGTACAAATATGGTCGATTCTTCTGTGGGTCCAACTCACTTTGGTCGGCATTTCAAGTGGTCGATACGATCATGTCGGTGGGGGCATGTCGGTTGAAACAGGTCGGTTGGGTTGGAGCAGGAAATTCATACTCTCACGATAGAACCAGACGACGACGATGGCATTCAAGCAAATATCATTCACCTACACAGCGAAGCACTTCAATGAACGTGATGACAATGCACCCCTCATTATCAAAATGCTGAAACTGTTCCTAGGTTGTGACCTCGGAAAGCCAAAAGACAGAGAAATGACATAGGAAGTCGAAGAGCCAAAAGGCCCCGCATGCCTGAACCGATGGAGATGCCGGTCAGATGAGCCCGGGTGAGGCTTTAAACCAAAAGGCCTAGTTGCGGAAGAATATGGTTTCCCGCCGTTGTGAAAGGATGAGACTTCGATGGACTATTGTCAGATTGAAGATGGAGGCTGAAGAGTAACCAGTCACAGTAGAGCCTTGCACACCTGCATTTTCCTATCAAGCTGGCGGCTGTTGCGGCTGAGTTACCTATGCAGACCGGTATGCATGGTTGATGCACAGTGAGGACTACTCCGCAGTAGCAGAGACCCAGGACGTTGATGCAGTTTTCTTTGTTTTCTTCGGGACGAAGAAACATTTTGTTTGTGGGGGAGATGTAGAGGGGGCTAATTACCTCCTAAATGTCATCATGTAATTATAGTTTAAAAGATAAATAAATATTAACAAATAGGTAGTTGGAGCGGGTACAACCGCTCCAACCTACCTCATAATGTATAAATAATTACCAAAGATAATGCAAAGAGGGATTTGGACGTCCTTTCCCATATTTCTTTGTCTTTGATCGCTGTGTATGAATCTAATGTATGCTTGAATAATGTTGAAACCCTAGACTTCAACAGGATGTCGTTAATTCCACTCTTCAAAAGGGATACGAAGCAAGGAAGAAGAAACAAGTGTCAAATGTTCAAACTGAAGAAGTACACACACAAAGAGGAAAGGGCATCCGACAATCAAATCAAGTACCTAGAAAGGTTACATTTAAATATTTATCTTGCCCAAGTGAACATGTTGAAATTGTTTTCAATTAGGTTGCTATGTAAGAGTAAGAATCAATCTCGTATAAGAAATATGGTCGAGGGTGATGCAATTCCTGATGAAGGCATTGTTGATTTATATGGAATCCCTTCAAGACAGAAAATGAGGAGATATTCTATTTTTGATTCCAATGTTATCCATGAATATGAGAGTGAAAATTATGGGGGTAATAGGGAAATCATTACTCCAGGTGCTGATCTAGAAGATGGCATTTTGAATTCAACAAAAAATGCCATTCGAGATCGATTGTGGAGAGATAAATTCGTTAACAATGGACATACATTTGAGTTGAATGTGAATCAACTTTTTAGACTCATAGAAGGGCACGATCAATTTAGAATTAGAAAACCACATCATTTGCATATTCACAACTTGAAAGCATTGATGAGGTCCAATTCCTATGCACATGTGGTTGACTACGTAGTGCTTGTTGACCTGAAAGATGTTCCTACTAGAGATGAATTTGATCAAACGAGAACTTTTCATTACAAATATTATGTTCTTGGGGGGAATCATTCTGTAGAGGAAAGACGAGAGTTGATGCAAGAATATCCCAATAACCCTATTTTTGAAACAGTGAAATGCATCATTTATGCTGGTTTAATAGATGTAGAAGTGGGGAGGGGTGCTTTATGACCCCGAGGGAAATCTGAATCTCACTTATGCATGGAATTTGGGAATAGACTCCAATAATATGGCGGAAGCTCTTGCTCTTTGGCAAGGCCTAAGTCAGGATATTCACCTCGGTATACAAGACTTAACGGTTGTAGGGGACTCCAGTCTTATCCTTCATCATCTCATATGTCGGGAGCTGCCCTCCTCTTCTCGCCTTAGACAAGTGATTCGAAGAATATTTCTTTTCATGCCTCTTTTCAGCTCTATAGAATTCTTCCATGTCTTAAGAGCTCATAATGAGCAAGCAGACAGTGCAGAAAATGAGGCAATAACCATTGGTTTAGGGGTTCTTAGTATCAATGGTGTCCAAAGTTTGGAACCTATCCCATAGGCAATGGAAGTCGTTGACATGCATGAGATGGATGGCTTCGTGGAATGGGGGCCCATGTCATATGTCTCACCAGCCGGCTGCCTAGTGTTTCCTCCTCCCCTGGCATTTTGTTGAAACACGCCTCATTTTAACGCCTCCCTCCATGCGTAATGCCAGTCTTAAATTTGCTTGGCTAACCTGTCCTCTGATGCATTCTTGCCCGGTCCTTTTGATGATGGGCAGTAATTCTCAGGTTATGTGGATCATGGCCCGTACCTCCTGGTGTACTTCTTTGCAGGTTGGATTTAACAGCGCAATTCATCAAAATCCGATGAACGACGTGAAGGAGTTATTGCGCAATCATAGTTCTTCATGGGGGTGTTTGGATCCTCTCTCTTCGGATCAAGTCAAGGTGGATTTCTTGGTGGATAAGGATTATGATTTAGTCGGAACCATGCTGCGTAATGATCTTCAGATGAGCTCTGGCCTTCATGAAGTCTTTCTCTCTAATTTCCTGTTCAGTTACTCATTCCAAAATTCGTGCCTTCGATCATGGCTGATTTATCCTCCATTCTACTTCTCCTTATGGGTATTTAATCTCCCGGTCGAGAACACAATTGCCAGAGGGTATGATTCCTGGATTCTCCTATGCCCTGTGGTATGCTCCCAAAACTCTGTTGGAATGAAGGTGAAGGTCTTCCTGGTAGGAAGGCGAAGCTCCCAGTGCTTCAGGGTATTGATTTTGGTTTTATTCCTGGTAGCTTCGGTGGGCATGGCGGATTCTAGCTGTTCCTTTGCCTCCTCTCCAGATCTTGTGGAGGAACTAGCTGCAGATGTCAGGGTTCTTAGGCATAAAGTTCGGCAGCAAGGTAATTGTCTGCAGCAAATTGACGTGCAGGGTGGTCGCCATTTGGATCAAGTGGAAGAAGATATAGGCCGAATTCGCACAGAATTCCAGGAAGCTATGAGGACGCTGGAAGCCAAGGTCAAGCTTTCTCTAGATCATTTGGACAATAGGTTGCAAAGCTTGGAGCAGAATTGGTCAAAGAGTCGGGGAATTGGGAATGCAGGGATTGGATTCAGCCCTCACACTCCAAATCCGACTTCTAGAGCAGAGGTTATTCGGCGTTAGTTTTATCTTGTTTTAGCTTTTCCTATTTCCTTTTGCCTCTAAAAAGTCCTGATTTTGCATAGTATCAGGCTTATGTAGTTTCAGATTTGAAGTTCAGTTGTTATAGGTTGTCTGGATGTTTGACATTCCAGTTTTGGAGATGTATCTTTTGATGGCTCAGCCACCTTCTTTAATATAATTTCTAATCGTTTCTATCAAAAAAAAAAAAGATGTAGAAGCAAAGTTGTTGGCATAGGATCACAACAAAGATAGTGAATATAAGATGACTATGACATTTAATCAAAGGGTGATATTTTTCCACAATGAATTTTTTCAAATATGTGGTGGAGATAAATCTAAAGTTGATGCAAGTTTTCAGAAACAATGTTGTCTGGAAATATGTATCCCTATTAAAGAGGATAATGTGAAACAAAAAAATGCCAAAGGTAGTGATGCATTTAGAGATGCAGATGGATATTTCAAGTTGGCATTCAGATTAGGGAAAACATTGGACTTGATTGAGGACATATTTAGCATGTGGGAGAATATTGGCATAAAAAATCAAAAAGTGAAAAAAAGTAAAGTCGTTCCATGGACTGGTGGTAATTCAAGTCATGATGTCAAGAACTTGACAGAAGACATGACTATTACACCTTGGAGAACAATGCAAGGTGTGAAGGATGAAGCACTAATAGATACAATATTGTCACGGGTAAATTCAGGTGATTTATCAATTGAGGAAATGTGCAGTGAATTTGACAAGTAAGTTGATGTTTTTTTATGGTACAAAGTATTTTTATTGAGATCAACATTTTTGTTATGTTCTAAGTATTATGTTGTATTATTATATATGATTGTAAATATTATTTATTGTTTCATTTTCTAGTCACAAGATTTACATGAAAATACAAGAGGAGATGGTTATAATGTTGAATGAGAAGAGTTGTGATGATGTCAAATGCAACTATCCAGAATCAAGCTCAACATAAACTTAAAAAAAAAAAATTGTTGCATTCAAGAAAGTATGTTGATATATGATACATCCTGAATTATTTATTTCGTAATTCATTTAATTTCTATTTTATTACTTATAGAGAAAATTTTCATTTAAAGATGTCGAAGAGGGGTACAGATGGTGTACCAGAGTCCTTCAAAATTCATATCCAAAGACCCAAAATAGAATGACAAAGGAGACAACATCTTGCAAACATTGAACTCGATGACACACTTGATCATTATATTTGGCATTTGCTTGACACTGTGCAATATAAAGTTATTTTAGGTGACTGTGAAGACATTGCAAAAATTGTTCCTAAAAATGAGTACACCCTAGTTATTGCAGATATCCCTCATGAATACAATATACGAAACACTACTTATGATTGTGAGCCTTATACTTACCAATCATTCAATAAAGTGGTTTCGAGATTTCTAGATGTCACAACATCACCACTATGGAGATTCGTTGTTTTCCATTCTGACACACAATTAGGGGGGCTATTGACAACCTTCAAGGGTAAATCCAAAACAAGGAAGCAACTTTATTAATAATATATTTGCACAATATTATCAAGTTATTGAATCAATTATATTTATTGATAAGTTTTATTTTTGTTAAAGGAAAAAGCCTAATATTCGTAGCTCCAATAGTGATCCGTTTCTGAATGATATGAAAACATACATCTTGCAACTTGGACAAAAGATGAGACTTATGAATCTCTTTTAATCAATGAGAAGAGTGAAGGAAAATATAGTCAAATGTTGACTTATAATGCCGTGGTTAAAAAATTGACATATGAAGAAAGGGATTTGAAAGGAGTGACTGTAAACATCTATCAAAAGCCACAAGAGTTGATTAATTATCTCATAGATACATTTTCAAGAGAAGGAGATTGGGTATTAGATTTGTTCTCGGGTTCAGGTCAAATTTAAAATATTACATATGGAAACATATTTCAAGTTTTACTGCTTTTTTATTATCATTAATTTTTATTTTTAAAGTATGCTTCTTTATGTTATTTTTCTTAACTATTATTTTGTTTTGGTTGATTAGGTACAACAATAGCATTCTCCTTACAAAAAGGAAGAAATTTCACATCCATTGATAATGATCCACTACAATGCAATTACATCAAGCAAAGAATTAATGCTATTCAGGTTCTTCCAGATGAATTGCAAGAAATTAGTTTGAAGAAAGGAGAATTTAGTGAAACACTTGGGGTGAAGATGTCAAAAGAGCCTCAACCCCAACTAGGAGGGATGTTTGGAAATGAGCACTTTGGGAATCTTGAAGATATAGAAGACCCAATGGAAGAGGACATTGATGTCGCTGAGGAAATCCAAGTTCTAGAAAATTCTAATTCCGATGAAGAATTTGGCCTGCATGACATTGTTGATTAGTTTAATGTCTTGAAGAAAATGTTAAATTTGACAACTTTTTGATAAGATATATTAGTACTGTTTTGACTTTCAAACTTTATTTTAGAAATAAAATTTCTATATATATTGTTTTTAATATGTTATTTACAAATATATGGTATAGTGTTTCGTGAATTTATGTGAATCGTAACATTTTGGAATATAGTATGAAATAGCATCATTTTTATACAAAAATTCTATGAAAATCTATTGAAAATGGTTGTAAATGTCTTTATTTTCTAGAATTTCTTAGAATTTTGTCAATAGAAAAGTCTCATTTTTCCTATGAAAATGTCTTATTTTAAAGAAAACATTGCAAAATGTATATGTTTTTCAATATAACTTGCTTCTAAATGTATGTTATTTTGTTAAATGTCTAAAAAACACATTTGAAAATAGAAAGTAAAAATATTTTACGACCAAGATGATTCAAAGGCCCAAAAAATGCCTTAAATTGAAAATGTGTGATACTGGTATCAACCCTTTTTAACTAGAGGTAAAAATAGCTACGAAAATTAGGAGAGAGAGAAACAAGAACTGTGTCGAGTTATCATTTCATAGTATAATTGGTTATTGTTTCTTTCTACTTTTCTGAAAGATTTTGTCTGCATTGTTTCTCCTTTATGTGTTTATTAATCATTATTTTCTCTTCATCATTGTATACTTTATATCTTCTATTTAAATAAAACAAGGTTTAAGTATAATTAAAATTTATAGGTTTTACTCATTAAAAGATTCTTACAAATTAATAACAAGAGCCACCGGGTGGAAATTTCCATGACACTTGATATGAGGAAACATACGCAATATTTTAGAAGTAGATCACTGTAAAATTGAAAGTTAAAAGGAGAATGCTAAATGTAGAAATACATGTTCAAGAGAAGACATAATCTACTTTATTGTTCACTTGCTTTTAATAGCTTAATCGCTTAATTTCCATAAAATAACAATATCCCTTATGATGAACAAACTCAAACTATTTATCATCTCGAACGGGTGTGGCTCATTGGCGTTGCTTGATATGAAGTCACTTATTGTAAAGAAGGTCACAAGATCAAATCTCACCTCGGTTTACCTGTGTCCCATGGCTTGCGGGTTATCATGGGGAACCTAAGGGCGTAGTAGTGGTAGTAGGAATGGATCCCTGGACCCCGTGTCACGTGAGTACCAGCCCAACCCCAATTGTCGATTCCCCTAGTAAAACAAATCCTTAAACTATTTATAATATTTAAAGCTATACAAATTTTTCTATTAATATATTTCTATTACAAAGTATGGACTTCCTCCAAAAATATAACTATGATAAAATAAACTAGGATTTTCTATATACTACGTTTAGAAATTTATTTTAATGAATTACTATTAAAAACTTTCAAAGTTTATAATTCCAAAATTTGTATCGATGTGATTGTGAGTGGGACGCATGTGGTTGTATAGCTTCTCCAATGGTGGAAACTCTATATAAAATGTCAAAATATTCTACAACTCGGATGCTGACACAACTCCACCGCCGCATCATACGACGGAGAAAACGATGCGTGCGTCATGATGTCTGGCATGAATGAAATCATGTCTGTCCTGAATGAAACGCATGATAAATATTGTTTTTAAAAAACTTTAAATTAAAAAAATAAAAATAAGAATGTTTGAACCATAGCTTAAAATAAATTTGATCGTAGCCTCCAAATTAATTTGCTTGCATGTTTTATATATATTTTCAGAAGAAAAAGAGCAGGTCCTTGATATTAAAAAAGAATCAAAGGTAATAATTACATATGATCTTAGAAATAGCCACTAAGAAGCTCATCAACCAAGAGCAAAAAAGAGAGAAATAACCATCTCTTCTTCCATACAAATATGACCCAACATCCATAACAAGAGATGTACCACTGCAACCAATCTCTACCATATCCTAATAATCTAGTCCATAGAGAGCACAGTACGAACACCAAAGGATAATCCAAGGAAGCACATGGAGTAGAGGAAGTCCTCTAACAAAAAGAACCAAAAACTGCACAGCAAAAGGAAAGCTTAAAAATATAAGACTCCAATCTTTTCATGTAGAAAAGATGAGTAAGCCATTCAAATACTGCGAAAGCTCTTTAAAAGAGTTGTAAAGTGCCTCCACCAATAATCTCACCCTCTAGAAATTCAATAATGGTGAGAGAACCCGATTCATATATACCCCATCAAGAACATAAAAAGAAATTTAAGTATATAAAGTTTTATTGTTTATTATATTTATAATAATTTTAAAAAATTAAAATATGTATATATTTTCAAATGTTTTAATATTTAAAGTGAATACTTTACTTGTAATTTAAAATCAATGTAAAAATGAGTGAATAATAAATATATAGAATATAAAGGTGGCTTATTTAAAAAAAATGATTTATGGATAAATTTATAAATAATAAACTATTAAAAATAATTAAATTATATTTGTTAATTTTAAAAGCTATATAATGTTTTGTTTAATTCATATATAAAAATATAGATTATGCATAAAGATTTTTCCTTCATCAATATTGTATTCCACATTATGGTAATATAACACATCATGATATATGTTAATGGATTCACATTAAGGTGATGGGAATTGAACCCCATATTACTTTATGGAAATGAGAAGCTAACTAAATATTGATTGGAAAATACTAGCTATATATAGGTGTATTATGAATCGAACTCCATACTATGGAAAAACATGACAACATTTCATAGGAAATTCATAGCTTGCCCATTACTTTGCTGATGGTTTCTATCTCTATAAGACTGCACACTACAATAGGTTTATATTTCACCCATTCTACTACCTTCCCATCTGTCTTAGTTATTATGCATTTATTAAAGGTGTTATCTACCCACCAACAAAATGAGCTAACAAATTTTTGATTAGAAAATATGAGCTACGACAATCCGAGTAATGGGAGTCGTACCCAACCCCATGATAGTACCACCATGTTATGATAAACTCATGGATTTTCCATTACTTTACTGTTAGTCGGGTGTGGGTGACTAACTTTGGTATAAAAAATAGGACACAATATAGTTTTTTAATGGTTTTTTATTAGAGTTTTTGTCCCTATTGGATTGTATTTTAAAATGGGTGTTAACAACAATTATACACACACAAAGAAAAAAGTATGTTACTTGATATTCATAAAATGAATCAAATGTAACAAATACCATATCTAAACATAAAATTTCATGCAAAACTACTTCTACCTCCTAAATACAAAGAGTACTCTATCCTATACTATTGATTCATAAAAAAAAATTACTACCAACTAGTAGAAATTCCACTTCAAAGGAAGACATAATAGAAAACTAAATGACAACCTGATAATATAAATAATTTTTTTGCACATGTATTGACCAACATATTATTATAGTCATATGACCATTACTTAAAAAAAAGATTCGAAACTAAACGAATAGTAGCGAAGACTCTACAAAATTAATATGCTTGAAAGAATCTTGTAGAAACTAGTTGATGATCCTTGTACTCTTCATGAAATAGAATTCCTTCACTTTCTCCAATAACTTATTTAGAAATGTTGTTCTCCTTATCATTGAACTGTCAAAAAATATGATGAAAATACAAGATATGGAAAGCTTTTTGAAACTCTATGATCTTGGATTTCCAATGGTCCAGAAGTAGTACATGTAATTGGTTATTATTTGCATCCCAATCAAAATGACCCTCGAGTCCCCAAACACCCAAATAAAAAGGATATTTTTTAAAATAGAAAAAACCAGTTGTCCCCACAACACCATGATGTTTGATCTAGTATGTGTTCCCGCATCAACATCCATATAACAATAGAAATAACAGTCACTAATGATTTTCAAGATCATTCCTGCTTTGTCAAATCCATACTGAGATGCCCCATCACACACACACACACATATATACATATCCCTCCATCTTTTTCTCACATATATTTTTTTTAAACTAAAACATGGAATTTTTATATTAAAAAGATGATGAAAACAACAAAAATGTTTCAAATATTTCCAAGATACAAAATTTCCCAATTTCCAATAGGGTATTTCCTTGAAAACTATAATCAACGTGCAACCATGTTACTACTACAATGGATACAACTATTCCTAAAAAACTATAAACTTTCACATATTGGCCAAGTAAGAACACAAAAAAAAATCATAAACAATCAAAACATAGAGAAATGTATCCCCAGGGAACTTGAAATATATGCCACAACAAACGAAACCTTCATCTACATGCTTGGATCTTGCATCTGGGTATGCCTAGATTTACTGTTGACTAACAATTCATGGGCACCCTGGACACAAACTTGATCCTCCAAATCATCAAACCGGTTGTCTAACTAAGAGACATGAGAGGTTACCTGATGCATAACAGCTAAGACACCTTCCATTTTAGAGTTTGTCATTCGTAGAATGGACTGAAGGTCCTGAATATCCACTTCACATCCCTCAATCCTTCTACCAACTCCATCAGCTCGACTGTAGCATTTTCGTTCACCTTCATCATGGAAACAGAACCATACCACCAAAATCCAATCCAGATCGAGTGACAACCCCACCCTGTAGGAGATTAATAAGCAGGGTATCAATTCTATCCAAATCAAACACTGCCATGAAAAAAATCACCCAATAACGGAATTCCAATATGGATACAAGTGTCAATTCACCTAGCCACAAGAGGCATACCCATGCATCCATCAGGCCATAGCAAGGGCTTCACCAAAATCCTAAATGCAATATTGGAATGAAATCCACGAACCTCCATATAACTAGAGAAAGGAGCGAGGAACACCAAGACAAGGCCTCATGAAACTTATCCCATGTGAGAGGTTAAAGGATCCTTGTTACATACTAAGTTGCACTTAGGGGATCTTTCAAGTGAGTCACCAAGGATCAAAACAACTCAGTGTTCTTACTTAGTGCTCAGGAAGTTCCATGGTTTCATCAGGGCCAGTCGTGGTCCCTTGTTTTGCATGTTCACACTCCCTTGGGGGAATTGTAATAAATGACATAACATGATGGTTTCTTTTTGTAAAAGGCTTGGCCTTATTAGGACTTGATCATCAAGGGCATCATCCTTGAGTGTTTTTTCCCTTTTCGATTATGTGACACTATTTTAAGTGACATATAATTTTCGAGTTTTTCACTCAAAATCCTCCAACGCCGAGATGGTGAAATTGGTGATCTTGTCCTAAAATGTTATTAAATACTAGGGTCTATGTATTATACCATGATAGTAATATTCCTAAAGTTTCATGGACATGTGTTAAGTATTTCAAAGGTTTTTTTAAATTTTTAGTTTAAAAAAAAATCATCGATAAGGTGTATTTTAATTGTAAAAGTTTAAAATGACATAAAATTGGGCCTATGGGGCCAATTTGGTCATGGAGATGCTCATTTTTGGACCCATATCCCCCACTTAACCCCTAGACCCACCTATGCAATTCAAATTAATAATTTTCAATTATTAATTTTGATTTTCTCTCCAAAATGACTGAGAGGGTCTAATAAATGGGAAAATTGGAGAAAATCCAATTCCTAAATCAAAGGCAGCTTGTCTAGGACTTGTCTCTGAGGTGTAAAATTTGTTGAGGATATTTTATGGGAAATTTATGAGCATAGAGGAGCATCTTCAGCCATCAAAGGAGGGGCTCCAACTCACTTCCACAAAAAAGGGTCGAATTCTCTCATGGAGGGTGTGTTTTGCCACTTGGATGAAGTGGTTAGAGGAGGCGAAGGCTTCCCAAACCAAGTGGGATACCTCATGATAGGTGGAAGCCTAATCTCCCACAAATTCAAACCTCCTCCCACCTTTATCTCAACTCCCAAAATCACCTCACGCTTGGAAAAATTTTCCCCATGGGGTTTGAGCTTCATTTTTTGCTATAAAAGCGAGGATTTCTTCCTCATTTGGGAGGATGTATTGAACCTATGCTCATTGTATTTATGTTATTTCATTTTGATTAATAATATTGAAGGATTTGGAGGCTCATGGTGGAATTCCCTCATGGTTATGCAAATTGGATAATTTCTGAGGTGATATTCAGCTAAATTAGGCTTTTTTGTCAAGTTTAGTAGTATTGATCTAGCTTCTTTTGGATGAGCATTTTATGTTGTCAATTTGTCAATTTATGTTTTATTTATAGAATATTTCAGGAGTAATATATTGTATTCGGTTGTACTAATATTCTCCTTGTCTTTTATGATGAAATGTACTAGATTAACCATGCTTGTTTGAAGGATTTTCTAGTTTCTACAAGTTGCTTTAGTTGAAAGGATTTTGGATCTCAGTTGAATCCACCTTATTTTCCATTACATTATATCAGCTGAAATATAATGTGTTTTTCCCCACAAATGCTTCTTCTCTTTCACACTTTTCAAGATCAGGGCTTGAGGACCTCTCTCTTCTCTCTCTAAAATTCAAATCTTTCTTGGTTACCGGTTCTTTGTGTTTGAAATTTTTTAGATATGAAAAGTATGATATTAAAATATGATTTTGTTAAGAATATATATATATATATATATATATATATATATATATATCAGATCTAGAAGTTCTTTAAATTATCACCTCAAACTAGATCTAGATTCACAATTAAAGTGCTTGTTTTCATAAAAAATTCACAGTTTTCAAGTACTTGAGTAGTATAAGTTCTTGTACTTTTAATTGATCAATTGATGGGATTCTAAAATAAATTGCTTGTTGCTTTTTAGCAGGTCTGAGAAAAAGGAGAAGGAAACGCTTCCGAAAAGCAAACTTTTCATCATTCGGAGCACCCCAAATCCTTCCTTCTTCCCTCTTCTTCATTCCTCTTTTGTTCCAAAGAGTGTGTAAGCCTTTTGATCCATTTTAATTTTCAAGGGTAAAAAGTTATTTTATTTTATGATTTTGTCATTTTGTAAAGCCCATTAATAAAGAAAGCAATTGGGATACACATCGCGCATAGTCCATCTTCCCTGGGGGGATTCAGAGTCTCTTTCATGGTTTACATTTTACTAATCAACACTTGCACACACTCCCCCTTCTAGAAAGGCTGTATAGTTTAGCTGTTTTTTTAATTCCATCTTTAAATTTCACACCCGAATCGTTTCCAATGAAGTATGCTCTCGCCACCAACCAAAGGCTTTTTGTCGATTATTGGTGGATGATCAGAAAGTGACACAAAGTTGCGGTTCTAATTTGTTGTTAATCCATTTGATTGTACAAACTTATTTGCTGCATCAAATTGGAATAAACATTTTTCATCAACTTGTGTATGCTCTTTCCCTCTGCAGGATTTTCCTGGTCGTTGGGAAATAAAAAGTGGTTTTTGAAACTTTCTAATTTCTTCACATTAATCTAATAATTCATTAATAAAATCAAATCCCATTAGAAACATTACAGAAATATGGCGTACGATAGTTGACAATCGTGGGAAAATTATTCAAAGGAAGCGGGAACAACTGAGTTGTGACCTCGAGATACAGTCAGGCTACACCCTTGTTGGTGTAGTGTTGGACACCTTCTGAGAGACTCCGATTCATCCCACAGTTTTGAGTGAGGAACATTAGAGGAATTTTGGGGTCTAAAATGGGCCTCCTAAGGAAAATAATAAAATAATAGTTAAAATAATAAAATAATATTGATTAATTTTGGAGGAAGAAAGAAAAAAACTACTTTTTGTGTTCGTATTTTCAACATATCTCCTTGTGTTTTTACTCAAATTTCGATTGAGAGAGCTCGTTGGATGCACAATTTGATTCCGCATCCAACGAGTATCCGCACTGCATACTTTTGACGGACCCCGCTACCCCAAAAACAAGAAATACCTGAGAAAACATGATGATGATGTCATCATCACGTTTTTTCAGGTATTTCTTGTTTTTTGGGGTAGCGGGGTCTTTCAAATGTATGCAGTGTGGGTATTCGTTGGATGTGGAATCAAATTCCGCATCCAACGAGCTCTCCCGATCAAAATTTGAGTAAAAACACAATGAGATATGTCGAAAATATGAACAAAAAAAGTAGTTTTTTTTAATGACAAATATGTCAATTCAACCATTATGGTTGGCTTATTTTATTGAAATTCTATTGGTTCTTGAATTCCAACTCACAAAAACTTATTTTGGCACGTTTTCTTATAAGGCCCATTTTAGACCCCAAATTTCCTCTAATGCCACTTTATTCATCTTCCGGACACATTCTCGGTACTTCCAGGATATCGAGAATTCCCTTCCAGTAACTCAACTCATCTTTTAATAATTTAAAACTGACCAAGATACATTGCAAAACATTTTACTGCAACAACACTATTTCATTTTGAATCCATTGCACTGATTGGATTAGCAATTATTTCATTCTTTATTTATGTGTTGATGTTATGTTGATGAATATTTACTTAATTTTACAAACAATGTTGTCTCAGGATTTACTTCAAAAAACTCTTAAACAACTTACTTTCATCAATAACGATTAAAATTTAATGAGTTGTAGACAACTCTTTCTTAGGGACCACCCCCTTGTCTTTGTTAGGATTTTTTCCCTAAACGAAGGATTCAAGATCAAGTGACAGTACTTGACTCGAGACTTTCCCACAAGGACACACCTAGCAGCTTGAATATTTTTAATGTGCTTAACCCCGAGGTGTGTGAAAGGCGGAAATAAGCCTTAATGCCAAGAATTTAAAATTTGAAATGCCCTCGAGTGGCGTTCATGCATAATTGAGTGAAGTTAAACCATTGTTTCAAATTCATAAAATGACAACTTATGAGAGCCACCTATGAATATATTGGCCTCATTTTGGATGAGGAAGCCTTTGTCCAATTCTGTAGCATTATTGGCAAGCCAATCATCTACTAAATTGTTAAGTTTTCTATTATGAACCAAGTTTGCATCTCTTATTCCCTGTTTGAGCCGATAATAAGCAATTGGATCTTCCTAATGATCAAATCATCAAAACATTTTTTCTTACTGGATTGTGTGATGATAAGGAGATATTCCTCAACAACTATGATGTTTTGAATTCAAAGGGAGACAAAAAAATCTATGCCCATAAACAAAGCATATCATTTTACCAGATTAAAAATGGCTCTTTCCCAACCCCATTCATATGTTACTACAATGTTTCCTCTAGGATTAAGAATAATCTCTCTCGTTTTCCTCCCCACCTACTAATCACATATTAGCGAAGAAGAAAGTTAGTGAAAGTTATTGAATAGATTTGATCATCCATATCTATCACTGACTAAAGAAATATATTCTGTTATTTTGCATAGATCAAACAAACCAGTTTATGACGAGAACTACAATTGGAACAATGCCAACAATTCATTTAGGTTTAAAAGATTAATTAATCTACGAAAAGCGAGCTATAAACTTATTCCATAAATGTCGTTGTATTATGGTATTTCAATAGACACATTTATATGAAATTGTGCATAAATTTAGTGGCTAATTATAACTATTGAGTAAAGAATGTGTACATACTCATAGGATACACAATTTACTAAAAAATAATGGTATAAGTTACGTGGGTAAAAAAAAGAAATTACAATAGGGTTTAATATATCTAAAATTAAAAAATTATATGGAAAATTCATGAGTTTTGGGACAATTGATGTCTTGCTATAAAATTTTTCATAACATTATTTGATAGGTTATGAAATGAGATTTAATCAAAGACCATTTGATATATCAAAGAAATGTTTCCATTGTTATATGGAGCTTATTCGATTTAATCAAAGACCATTTGATATATTAAAGAAATGTTTCCATTGGTATATGGAGCTTATTCGATATATCTAGGAGTGAGAAAATGACTATTGAAACTTAAGGTACGCGAGGCTTTGTTGTGTCAAATACTTATAGATCTTTAATTGATGATACCTCCCAAATTAGGAAGTGTAATGATTTTTTTTGAAAAAATAATTTGAGTTGACAAAGAAACATTTCCAATGAGTTATGGTATATCCTTTTAAATTCCTTATAGAGGTTGTAGCATCTACTTAAAATTTGAAAAGGACGGTCATCCTCCATTCCATCCACTGTTGTGCTTTGATGGTGGCATACAACTATGTGTAGGTTGAGAAATGGTTGAAATAATATTTCCCAAGCTTAAATATGTTACATGCAATTTTTTAAGCCATGACATTGCCACATGAAGTTGTTAAAATGTTGGAATTGACAATGTGGAGTGTAACGGGACTCAAAAGATGCCAAGGTTTGTAGAGAAGCACACGTTGTTGTAGAGGTCATGGAACTTCCATGAGCAGCATAAAAACCCTGTAAATGTTCTAAAAATGTTGCAAACCAATGGATCTAGTGAAATACATGAATGATTCTCATCCAATGGTGAATGGAGATCTTAGGAGAAAAAAATGTAATGCTTGTGGACAAACTATGATACTTACATTGTATGGCCCAGCAAATGGATTTCAAGAGGGACAAAATTAAGTTAGTGATTTCTACAAATATTTGAACCTAAAATATAATCCAAACCATCGACCCCATGGAGTGCCTATTTGAAACCAATTATTTGGATCTTAAGGGACAAGATCTAGAAGGATTGAATGTGGATTGAATACCAAGAGAATAAGAGAGAAAACATGCAAATATTCTATGAAAAGGAACATTGACAAAAATAAATAAATGAAATACACCATGAAAATGAAAAAGAGATTTGGAAAACAAGGATTCTATTCATATCAACCATTACATGCAATGGGGCCAATTTTATGACCTTTTCTTCCCAATCCTAACTCTTTGCCTACTACCAATTTATAAGGTGTCTTGTTGAAGAAGTCAGGTTTGATTAATTGACTCCATAAATTGCATATTCATCATCTTCCTATTTAAATTTAATAAAAAATGGATTTATGATATTTATATCTGAACATAGACTATAAGCACTCCCCTAAGATTTGGATACAAAATCTCATTGAAAATGAAGATAATGATAGGGAGTTGGAAAAATGAGTGTGGTTTTGTTTATGTAGTCTAAACCACTAGGTTCATTAATCCATAGCTCAAATCAAAGTAACCAACTCATCCAACATGTAGATGAAAATAGACAATCCCACCTATTTGTTTTTGAATTCCTATATGGTAATGCGCACAATAATTTTAACTAGCGATTTCCCCTGAAGGTGCAATAAAACGCTGAAAGAGAAAAAAATGAGAAGAAAAGTAGATGTGATGAAGAGGAAAAGAGAGTAGTATTTTTGTGTGAATTATTATTTGTATAGTTAGGGATCCAACCCCACGATTATATTCCACACAATATCACACAAAGTGATGACTCCTTTTTTATGCTAGGGACCAAGGAAACCTTGTTTGTTGTATCATGGACTTTCAAATATTTAAGTTTAGTTTAAGATATTGGTTCAAACATATGGATACTTTGGTAGATGGGTCACCTAATTTTGAGTTTTGGAATCTAAAAAAGATTTACACCTAGTAAAATTTGATTCTTCTTAATATTTGATAAAATCAAAGTTAAGATATCTAGATTGATCATGTGGTATGAAAGTTCTCCAACTTCCCCACCTCAACTTCAAACCTTGATTATAAATACCATACCTGGACAATAAATAGATCATTCCAATTGTTCCCTTTAGAGTCTATTATTTACTTTTGTTATATTGCAAACTATGATGTATGGGAACCTCAAGATAAGTTTTTATTATTAGCAGAGACAACCCCTCCTCGTATTATAAAACACCTATCATTAAAGTGAGCAAGCGTGAGATTGTGCATTTGCCTCTATCGTTCCCTTTATATCCCAAGGGGGAGTTTATCCGTGTAAGATTGGTAAATTACCTCTATCATTTCCTTTATATCCCAAGGGGGGGTTTAATAGAAAACAAGATTCTATGTGACAAGTGTACATTCAAGAGATTTTACAAGACAAATAATGGTAACAAAAAGAGACATATAAAAAGGCAATAAAGAACTTTTTAGAAGCAAATAAATTTTGTATCTAGATTAGGTTTTAGTGAAGAAATTTTTAAATTTGCAATAGATTTTTGTATTTGCATATGGTGTTTGTAAATACCTCTCTTTACAATCATAGCTTAGTAATTTTAAATTTGTATCAGAGTTTTGTATTTGTATTTATGGTGGGGCAAGCCATTGTGCTGATTTTTCTTGTTTTAGTGTAATAAATATGACCAAAGTTTTCAATCCATTGGGTTTTAAATGTTTGTTTGTTTGTCTAATAAACATGGGCAAAGTTTCAATCGATCTGATTTAAAATATTTCATTTTTGGGTTTATTGCAATGGCGACATTGATGTGAAGGATGAAAATGGGAGGAATGTTTGAAAATGAGATTGGATTGATGTCTCAAGACCTAAATATCAAATCTCTAGATTCTCCACAACACTAAAATAAAACAATGCCCAAGGTAGCGGCAATGTCCTTATAGTAGAGAGGAAATAAAAACATAGTATAAGCTACACATAGGAATGAGGTGGGTGGAAAGTAGATAATATATTGTAATATGATTATTGTGCATAATGATCCACAATTTAGACAAGTCAAATGCTACCTGCCTAATACTGCCCATTGCGTCAAAAGAGGCATAGACAAAGCAACACTAATGTCAAACATAGTAGGAACTAAATAAGTCAAAGAAAAACTAATGTCAAACATAGTAGGCACTAAATAAGTACTTTTTTCTTAATTTGGATTCTAATATGAATAAAAAAACCTCATCAGAAAATGCATTGTGAGAAGGATTTAACGAATTGAAAGATAAATCCATATCTTTAAGACCTTCAAGTTTATCGATAGATGCCACAATCAAACATTCCAATGAGTTGTGAGAAATATTAAGGTTCTCGAGTCCAGCACAATTCCCTAATTGCTCAGGTATGGTTCCCAAAAAATGATTGGCATAAAGATCAATGTTTTGAATCATTTGCATTCCTCTTAGTTTGGTAGGAAGCTGTCTTGTGAGTGCATTATGTGAAAGACTAATGTAGGAGTTCAGGTTATGAATGCTAGCCACTCGCAATGGCATAACATCAGTAAGCTGGTTGTAACCGAGATTTAGAAGATCAAGATCAGAATATTTTCTGATACTTTTGGAATATTGTCACTGAATTTGTTATAACTGAGATCTAATTTTATTAGCCTCTGCAAACTTGCAAAAACGTCAAGAATTTATCCATAAAACGTGTTTCTGGAAAGGGTCAAGATACCGAGATTTCAATTGACTGAATTGATTGGGAATAATACCTTCTAATTTGTTTTGTGATAGTTCCAGCAGTTAAAGAGCATACAACCTTCCTAGTGCATAATGAAGGTTGTGACATGATGTAGATTCTCATCTACTACCATTATATACCCTTAACAGACATATCCCCCCCAGCATTGGGCACATAATAGTCGAAGTTTGAACCTGTAACATCGCAAGGAGTGCCTTAACAATAAACTATATTTCCACTTGGTCTACACCCCTCATGGATTTAATAAGTTAATCTAATAAAACAATATATCAACAAAATACATATAACTAAAAAATAAATTTATGGTACTAGATGAAGTTGTCCATGAATTCCACTTGAATTTAGAGAATAGAGGAAGCAATCATTTATTTAGTGTTTGCAAGACACACATAAGTTGGAATCATCATTCCCTTAGGGGGGATTTAAGCATGGGGGATTTCCCTTGTTGACCAATATCTTATCTCTTTCATTCATAAAGATAGGTTTTTAAATGATGAAAAATAAAGTCAACGTATTGTTGGTATTGGGCGATGGAGGGTATGGGAGGTTGATAAGTATTATGGGATTATAAAAACGGGTATCTAATAAAAATACGGGATAAATGATAAAATAGGGCTTTTTTAATTAAAAATATGCAATGTGAGAGGGCTTAACAAAAGTATTTTGGTAAATATTTATCAATATCTAGTAAAATTAAGAATATTCCCACAAAAATTGCTCATACGAACCTAAGATATACATCTTAAACAATGGTTAACCCTCAAACACATAAATATATATAAAAAGATTGCTCATAATCATACGTGAAATTAATACTCACATAGCTCTCATATACATATACCCTTTATAAAATTGATGATGGACCTTCACACCTAATACCCTTTAAATTTCAACTTAATTACTTAATAATTATGTTTTTAGAAATATGAATCTTATACATTACTTAAAAATTATTAAAAAAAAAAACAAAATGGGTTGAGATTATGACATTCAACTATTTTATTTGGAATCTTAAATCCTATACATATCAAATTATCATATAATAAAATTCTCGATACATTCTTCTATCAAAATTCAAATAATCAAATAAAATATTTAATTCTATAATTGTATTTAATTACGCGATATTAACTTTTCCCAATATATTAAATGCTTAGCTTACTACCTATTTACCCACTTGACCATATAAATTAACGGAATGTAATGGGAAACACACAAAACAACACTCCACACCACCACCGAACTAACACAATAAAAGATTTAAATAATTTAATATATATGTATATAATTTTATTTTGGTCGGTCACCAAAGTTCATTTATTTGATCACATGTCACCCTCTCAAGAGGAGCGAACCTAATTCACTAAACTATTTCAATAAACGACTTTGGGCCAGGATATGGGAACCTAATTCACTAAACGATTTCAATAAACGGCTTTGGGTTTGGATATGGATCACGGATCGCGAGAAGAAATTTGAGCCGTGGATGTGTGAAAAGTGGGCAACCAATATATATTATGCAGCAGAGTAATTAATACTCTGTTGTCTACGGACAAATAACGACTTGTCAGGCCGCTTATGTATGGGATGTTGCGGCTAC
>LPNX010406835.1:5353-25014 GCA_001517045.1 Pseudotsuga menziesii
TGTCAAAATTGTAACTTTTTATTCTCGGAGTGACACAACTAAAAATGACCAAATAAATGACCAATTGTTATGTGGTCATTTTTATTTTAGTTCTTATTCCGTGACCAAATTGGTCATTTTAATTTATCTCACTTAAAATTTCTCGATTTTGATCATTTATCACTTGAAAAAATTGTGGCGGCCAAATTTTTTTGTCACTTGGTTACTTATCTCTCGTTTTGTACTTGTTGTTTCTCTAAGGACTCCCACTGAAATGAGGATTAGAGAAAGACATAACCTCAGCCCATAACTGAAGTTTGTTGTGTAGGAGGTCATATGATGAAGGAAACCTTCTTACTTGCCTTTTTTTTTGCCCAATTAGTTTTGTTAGCTCAAATGCCACACATAGAAAAGAAAAAATCCCAATGCAAAAATCCAAAGAAAAGCGCAGAGCCTTCAATGTCTTGACAACAATTGATTTCTTGCAGGTTCTAGATTGGGAAGGTATTGGAGTGAATTCCATCACTTATGCTTCTCTCTTGGAGATATAGATAGAGATCAAAGCACTCAAAGAAGGTAAGCCAAGAAACACCCACTTGCAAAAGAGTTGAGTTAATCTTCTCATCATCTTAGGTACCAAACTTGTTAGCATGTATATAAAATGTGGAATTTAGGGGATGCACATGATGTGTTTGACAAAATGTTGAAACTAAATACATTCATTTTAAGTGCTATTACCGGGGTTTATGCAAGATAAGAGAAGGGAAATCAATCCCTTAAACGTTATTGTTGGGTGCAAGTAGAAGGAGTGCATCATGATAAGGCCATATTCATTATCAAATTGTACATATGATATGCCTTGTATCTTCGTCCATTTCGGTAGAAAACATTGTTTTGCTGACCACAATTTTTTCTAGACCACAAAATTTTACATCGATCATGATAGTAGAGTGTAGAAATATAATCACATGGGTATGTATCTCACATGAGGTACATGGATGAATACCATGCTTCTCCATCTCGGTATAAAAAATCATAATTATTTGACTCACTAGATTTTATCAAGAACATAATTGTTTTTGCTATGATTTGCTTGATTTCTCACAATGATGGGTTCACTCGTGGTTTACAATCATGAAGGGTAGATTATCTGTCAGCTTTAGGGAACTTGAGGAGGAGACAATGCAGCAACCAGAAATTTCTATCTACAACAATCAGTTTCACAACCTGCTCGTGATCTAGAATAAGGAGAGCACTTCATGGAGAATGGTCGCAGTGGCAATCAAGAAGGTAAGTGAGGTAGTACCTTTATTAGTACATGTTTATATAGAATTTTTTATATAGAATTATGATGTATTCAACTTCCCACTGGTTAGAAATGATATTTAAAAAAAAAATTATTGACTGCATTCTTGGAGGGAAACATTTTTAGATTTTTTCCTTTTGTNATTATGATGTATTCAACTTCCCACTGGTTAGAAATGATATTTAAAAAAAAAATTATTGACTGCATTCTTGGAGGGAAACATTTTTAGATTTTTTCCTTTTGTTTTAACAATTAAAATAATTTAATGTTCTGCATCTTTCAGAAATAATTTCGTACGTGTGTACATGTTTTCTCTTGGTATATGGTAGATGTTTTCTTTTGGTATAGGGCATAGAAAAAGGAGAGGGAATTTGGTCCATCCATATATAGTATGCAAGGACATATTATTCACTCCATGATAGGTAAGGGGGAGTGGAACTCAAGCATCGGATTGGGAGAACCGAAGGATCTGCTACAAATATTTATTTTTTGTTTCCTCACTTAATGAAGAAAAAGATGGAAGAAAAAGGTTTTCTGAATTAATCAGACAAATTGATTCCTAGTCAACCACTACTTTTTTTACACTCTTTTTAACAAAGCCCCTCATTATCCCTATTATTTTTAATCCTTTATTATGTTATTGAATCTACAATTAACACCACGAGATGCCTACTTCAATACCACCGAGTCTTCGTACAATAAATAATCGCCAGGATGTTCAGAATTACAGTAACACCCATAGCTAACGACCTTTAGCTCTATCCACAAAATAAGCTTTCACATTTTAAGAATTAGACGAACTGATAATAGCTCCATGAAGTTAGCCAGAGAAGGGAAAAGTGAAGATCGATACCACTTTCTTTCCTTCAATTTGAAGTTAAATATTTCTTAAAAAATAAATAAAAATATAAGATCCTTGCAGTCGAAGATGGAGATTATCATCCCGACATAAACCTGTCCCTCGAATCTTGCAATTGTTTCCCCGATCTTTCTTCTTGAGTTTTTGGAAATGTATAATGATGTTTTTCTTTCTTGGCTTTTTTTGTTTATGTTGATAGGTATTTTTTCCCCATTGTTGAATTCCTTTGGTCGTTTCAGGAATGGATTAAGTATTAACTTAACATTGTGACTTATTGAGAGGAGCATGAATCTAATTTTTGTTCATTGCAGCTTTGTACTCTTGAATTTGAGACCCACCATGCTTCTTACTATCGGCTATTAAAATGTTTAGATCTTTACCTTCCATATGTGTGGGAATATTCTATACTAAACATGTCTAATACAGTAATGTCCAAACGTAAGGTACAAAATCTGCAGATGCTACTTTATATAATTTAGTTGCAGATAACATTCCTTGTGCGGAAATTTTGCTTTACTTTTCTAAGATTTGAGTATTCGTATATATTTGTCTATTTGTAATTTTCCACTACCATCTGTAATGTTTTTCTTTTTATCATGGTTGCATATTTGTAGTTAAATCAGTTGGTTACAAAAAAGTTGGTTGATAGTTAGGACGATTCACAACTTATGAAATTAGCTGTTTTACAATGAAGAGGAGTATCTTTAGAGGAAATTAATACATTTATCTGGTTTACAATGAAGGGGAGTGTCTTTAGAGGGAATTGATACATTTCTCAGAGGTGTTGGGAGAACACGAAGGTAATTGAGGTGCTAAGATATTGTTCTATTGTCACTTTTTCCCATCATTCAATAACTTGAAAATCTTGTAGTCATTATTGAAAATCCTCTAGTCATAGGTTGTTTGTATGGAATGATATAGGTATCATAAAATATGTTAGAACTTACACATTCTCCACTCCTTAGATCCTTCGAGATATGTCTCATACTAGAATGCTTCTTGATTTCTTATTGAATTCTTTGTGGATTCATATTGAGTCCTTTGTGGATTCATATTGAGTCCTTTGTGGATCCATATCTTGAAGGGACACATCATAGGTTCGTATGTGATATGTTCCAGATATGTCCTCCATGGATTCACATGCAATATCTCCAAAAAAAAAATGAAAAACAAAAACAAAAGAAACATAAAATACATTAACATCATTGGCAATTTTAACTAGGGAACTGAATATATGTCATGCCATGCACCTGGTAGATCTTGTTTTGTGCATGAATCTGTGGCAACTGCATGCATGGCAATAATATAAATTCATTTTACGAAATCCATTAAATGATAAATCACTTCTTGATCCTAAAAAGGAATTTGATGTGGCATGTAAAATGATATNCTATGGCAACTGCATGCATGGCAATAATATAAATTCATTTTACGAAATCCATTAAATGATAAATCACTTCTTGATCCTAAAAAGGAATTTGATGTGGCATGTAAAATGATATGAATGATGGACATTTTAGAGCACACATGCACGAGGCAATTTGGATGATTGAAGGAAGAATCTTCTTCATTTGGATGTTTTCATTATATTACAAGATATAATATATATATAATACAAAATTGTTTCAAATTGGTCATTGAAGCTAAATTTAGATCCCCATCTTTTCACAAATCTAGCCTAAAATAGACTTTCTTGTTGTACACTACTGTTAAAAGCATTTTATCTTTTCTGGCATGTTTATGTGCTTTTCTACAGCTGTGATGTGATTGATTTTAAAGATAATGTTCTATGTTTAAAACATTCACATATGTACCAAACAATATATTAAATATTTCAAGAAGGAAGGCTTTATTGTTTCACTACATGAACATTGTTTTAGCAATCATTATCAAGTGTCAAGTCCAAAAATGCATAAACGTCGTGGGTGAAAATCTGTTTTTGTTATTATTCAAGATTTTGTAATGACACGAGAACAATAGAAACAATGGAGAAATGCTTACATAAAAGAGTAATAGGACAAGTATGCAAACATAAGAGAAGGAGATTGATGGGGTTGTAGACATGTGTTATACATTAGTTTATATTGACAAATTCACAGGAGAGTGATAAGTTGGACAAGGATCCAATAAACTACAATAAAAATGGAAGTGATCAAATTTGACTAAGTCACCTATAAATTATTTAGAAATTAAAACAAAGTGATATAGGAGAATAATAAATAGTAATACAAATTGTAAATTACAAGTACATAGTTTCATAGTTTATTAGGCATTTCATGACTAAATCTCATCAATTTCTCCATGCTGAGAGGAAATGGTCACCATTTCCCTTGTATAAATGGCACAAGCTCTCTTACAAGACATGAACATGGAATTTTTTTCCTTTGATTAACTTCATAGGAGGAGGAGGTAAAGTGTTGCTTATTTTTGGAGATACAAGGACCTCAACATCGAGGAAAATAATAACTGTATTTTACTATGAATGTATGTGAAGGTTACTAGTGATGTTTTCTTCTTAGCACACTGGATTGAAGCAGATCTGTGTATTCGTGAAATTGATGGTATTCTTNATATATATATATATATATATATATATATAAAGACTATAAATGACAATAAAGAGATAAATGACCACCAAATGGAGATAAATGACCACTACAAATGAAAGATAAGTGGTCAAAANTTTGATTTTTCAATGAATAGATGCAGTGAGGAGTTAGCAAATTTTGCATATGAAATTTTGGAATCAGGTTCCTTTACCTATATTTGCTTTAAAAATGTATTAAACATGTGNTTTGAATTTTCAATGAATAGATGCAGTGAGGAGTTAGCAAATTTTGCATATGAAATTTTGGAATCAGGTTCCTTTACCTATATTTGCTTTAAAAATGTATTAAACATGTGTTGTACTTGACATTATGCTTACTACCTTGTTTTTTATGAAGTTTCATTTTCTTATTTCTCCTTGATTATGGGATTATGGGATATTTTCTTTTCTCTTTCTAAAACCATGGACATTGGGGATTTGATGCAACCNTGCTTAATGCCTTGTTTTTTATGAAGTTTCATTTTCTTATTTCTCCTTGATTATGGGATTATGGGATATTTTCTTTTCTCTTTCTAAAACCATGGACATTGGGGATTTGATGCAACCAAGGGCATCTAGACGTATTTGAACACCTTTTGTATTTGGACACGAGGAGATCCATGGAAATGGATTCACTTGATGAATAAATAGACCCCATGAAATTGACCCTTTTTAATTGACACGACACAAAAACATTGACTTGTCAAAACTTCAACTCGTTGTTGCAAGAGACAAAGGGGGACGATTTTGTCCAAACAAAATAAAGGTGATACTAGTATGATGAGATGAAAATAGCCATCTTGACTACTTGATATGACAATGCCTAGATCAAAACATGAAAACTACCCATAAATTGGCTTGACCATGGCATGGTAGTGGTGAAAATATAACTTGGAATACTTGTCGAAGGGGTTATATGACAATGAAAATGATGAAATAAGATATGGATGTGAGAAGCATATCAAAATGGACATGATAGAGAAAACAAAATGATCACGTGAATATGTTTAATTGGTTTGAACCTCTAGTGCCATGTTTTGACACTTTGTAATCATGTTGATTTTGAGAATGAATAGATTTCTTCTATGTGTAAGTACTATACACTGTACTAGTGTTGTAGATAGTATCTCCGAACTTGACAAGATGTTAACTTCTTGTATGAATTTCTAGTGATTGCAATAACATATAATGATTCGTTATTAGGTTTCTTTAGTTTCAACAACTCTTTATATAAGGCTCAAGTGGGGAGAAGGGATTAGATAAATTATCCAAGTGATCATTCTAGAAATTTTATCCATATTTATCTATTTTATCACTCGTCTATTGGGAATAAAGGATGGAAAAAAAGAGGTATTGAAAGTAATTCTATTGGACTAATAAAGGTAACTTTGTTAAAGTGCAACAAATGAGGAGAATCATGTGTCCAAGTCCAAAAATTATATAATGGTATCATAAGTGCATTAGTACAAAGACGAAGGAGGAGAATTATTTCATTTCAAGTAACATCATTGTCCAACAAAAAGTCTCTATGTAATTTATTCACAATTCCCACCTAGTGTGTGGGATGTGTATGATTAATCCCCCATATGATTTTCTAGCTTGTTCCATATGTGTTTGATATGCTTCATGGCTTTTTTGTGCCAAATACTTCTTATGGCTTGCGCTTGGTTGGAATTTGTGACATGTGTTATTTTGTATTTGTATCAAGTAGTATTTAGATCCCATGTGTTGAAATAGACACAATTAAGCCAACTAATAGCAACAACCAGCTGTATGATTGTTTACTCCTTACTACAAGGAAAATTCATCAACTCTATTGTGCTAGAANTCTTATGGCTTGCGCTTGGTTGGAATTTGTGACATGTGTTATTTTGTATTTGTATCAAGTAGTATTTAGATCTCATGTGTTGAAATAGACACAATTAAGCCAACTAATAGCAACAACCAGCTGTATGATTGTTTACTCCTTACTACAAGGAAAATTCATCAACTCTATTGTGCTAGAAGAGACAATTAGAAGTTGCAAATTCTTAGATCACTCATGTAAAATTCTATAATATATTATATTCAAGGGTGCTAGCTCAATGGAAGACCACTTTCGCTATAGGAATAAGGTTGGTGGTTCAATTCCTCCATGCCCTATATATATATATATATATAAAGACTATAAATGACAATAAAGAGATAAATGACCACCAAATGGAGATAAATGACCACTACAAATGAAAGATAAGTGGTCAAAAAAATCATATAAATGAGCAAATGGTGAACACTAGTGGAAAATTGGCGGTCATTGATCACTTGACAAAAAATATGGTCATATTTAGCTTGCTTGTTTATAGCTTATCTTGTGGTCAAATATTTGATCATTAATTGTTACAATTAATGACCAAATCATACAACCAAATTAATTACCAAATTAACAACCAAATATTTAACCACAAGGTAAGCTATAAATAATGAAGTTAAATATGACCACTTTTTTTGTCACGTGATCAATGATCACTAATTTTCCACTAGTGGTCTCAAAATCAAAAGTGGTTATTTATGTGCATATTTTGCTCATTTATCTCTCATTTGTACTAGTGAACTTATAGAGAATTGTAAGTTAGTATTTACAAGGCTGTCTTATATGTCAATTTTCAAATATAACTATACTACTAGCTGATATATAATCTCAAATATCTATTTATTTACATATATTGAAGACTTGTGTGATATTACTAGCTCGAATATTGAGGATAAACCCATCTCACATCCTTTTGAAACATCTGTCCCAAGTGTCCAATATTTTTTCTAATGGATTGTAACCCAACCTCAGAGTATGGATGTATACCAAGGGTTTTGAGTGTTTTACATACAGTTAATTAACAACAATGTATATGGGAAGTTAAGTATTTTGCTACACAGTAAAGTTCGGTTTTACCATTCATGACCATATATTTCAGAATTTGCTCTACGTCTCTTTGAAGAAATTTTCCCAAATACTCTTCCTCATAATAAACAAGTCCTAATTGATAACAAGAGATTGGAAATAGGGACATAAGGGGAGTATTTCTCCACATTTGGGCTCCAATAACTCCCACTTTTAACTTTGTCTAAATAAAATTGAAATTGAGTTTATAGCATGTAAATGTAGAGAAATAGGTTTGAACAATGTTAGAATAAAATTAAAATGCTCTAAGTTAAATTGTAAAAATTGTAAAATTATATAGAAATCTTTGACTTTTAAAAGATACAAAATACTATCTTTTAAGCATGAAATAGTTTTTAGAGAAGACGTGCCTCCAAAGTTGAGCACATAATAGCAATAGAATATAGTATTTATGGTGTTATATCGATAAGTCATTACTAACTTATGTAAACCAAAATGCTTTGTATCCTAATTATTCGCATTCAAGGGAATTGAGTTTTTTGCACTTTCAACAAATGAGAAGGCCATTTCAACAATTTCATCACCTTTCTCATGCAATTTAAAACTATTAAAAAAAGTCCACTTTAAAGTTTGAAGAAATAAAGTTGAGTTAGATTTACCAAAGTCAAGCTTAACTTATAAAACAATTGGATTTACAAAACTAAAGTTTGACTTTTCAAAATCCATACATTTAAATTTAATTATTTTTTATTTTGTGTCCTAATTGTTTTGAGAATTACTTTTTTTCAATATGTTTATGTGTCTTTTAAGCAATCCTTGAAGGTACTCTACATTCATATTTTTTAATCTTTAAATAGGTTTTGAATCCTTGATTTTTAGTTGACTAATTTAGCCATCTTTCTTAGGGTGTAATGACAACGTAAAAGAATATGCTCCTCTATCCCATTTGTTAATGAATACAATTGACAAATGTGCTAGTAAAGATAGACGCTTTGAAGCAATTTTGTATTTTTCATGGAAATTAACATCATTGGCAAAATCTTCTTTAATGAATAATGTTATGCCACCTAATGTAGGAATTTAATAAGATAAAATTAATAAGATAACATTAATAAGAATGTGGCCTAAAATCAATGTTATACTACATAATGTAGGAATTTTATTTATCATCTAGAATTTTATTATAACATTACTATATATATATATATAATCTTTCACATATATATCTTAAAATGGTATATATTTAAATTATTTATTTATTTTAAAATTAGTAAAAAAGAAACTATCTACAAATCAAGAAATATTTTTTTAATTCATACTTTCTTTTTAATGGGAATGACAGCTGAAATAAACCTCTATTGTACCAAGTAGAAACCAAATACCAATATTAATCGCCCTCCACTTTCTACTATTCTAAACTTGCTTCAACATATTTTCCCTAATAGATATTAGTAAATAGAGGCTATCAAAGCTAAACATTCAAACTTTATTTGCTATATAGCAAAACCCTTTTATTCTGATGAAATATATTTTCTTAAATATATTTGAAAAATTAGTATACATAAATATATCTAAAATATAGAAATTTTTTGCTATAAAATAATTCTAAAAATTATTTCATATTTCTTATACTCATTGCTTAAGAAAAACTTGAAATATTACCAATATTATTATTATATATAAATTTGCAAGGTGCTAACTCAACTCAAGGTAAGAGCTATTCATTGAGTTGCAAAGCATTTAATGCGCTTGGAGTAAGTTTGATGATCGTTAGATCTTGAGCCAGTCAATGATTGTTGGATCTTGGTCAAGATCCAACCGTCATCAAACCTGCTGCAGCCACATTAAATGCTCTGCAGCTTAATGGATAGCTTTTGCCCTAACTCAATAGTAAAACAATGGTTCTATTAGGGTATACCTATTATAAATATTTGCATTCTATCAATATGGTTTAATACACTTATTGGATAGGATATAACTATTATAAATATTTGCCTTCTATCAATATGGTTTAATACACTTATTGGATATTTTATTGGATAGGATATAACTATTATAAATATTTGCCTTCTATCAATATGGTTTAATACACTTATTGGATATTGTATTGGACATCCTGTATGCTACGTCTCCAGCTTGAAAGGCGTTTCAAGTTAGCAGTCGTTTCAAGCACTAGGAGATGAAACGCCATGATTATCTATAGAAGCTGCTACATCTCATTCCCTCTTGGAAAAGAAGATACGCCCCTCCTGTGTATCGAAATTAGCATCGAAATTTCTATTGCTGGGAATGGTCAGAATATCTATTGCTGGTAAAGGTCATTGATATTTGAATAGGAGAGACTAATTCGAGGTAAGACGAGATCTATAGTCACATATTCCATATTCCTTAGATGTAATTGATCAGTCACTTGCTTATTTATGCTTTGACAGGTTAACTAATTAATTTATTTTTAAATTTTAAAGTTGAAATAAGATCTGATTATACAGGTTTATAGGAAGACTCGCCATTGAGACAAAAGTAAGCAAGAATATTACATTCCTACGTTTTGTTTGAACGGGTATTTATAACATAAAGCTCTTCTCTTTTTTTGTTATTTGTTTATCATATTTTTCCATCAACCGGGCACGGTGACACCCTTGTTTTGTTTGCAAATTGAATACAGCGAGGAAAATTTTTCTGTGCACGAAGAGTCAAATGTAGTCTTATTCATTTTTTTTTTCATGTTTAATCTCTGATTTATAGCATCTTTATAATTTTGTGTAAAATTTGTATACAAAGAGCGAATACAATTGAGTTCGAAATTATTTTGTTCGTCAAGAATCAAATGTATGAGGAATATATGTTATAATCCTCCCTCTGTTTTTAATACTTCTAACAAGTATTAAAAACAAAGCTCGCAACCTTTGCAGTACCTCTGGGTTGTCTGTGATGGTTAGAGAAGACAGCTTCCACTCGCAGGGGAGAATATTATTAATTAGTGAGAATGTTGAGTTGAGTGAATTAGATGGTCTATTCGGGAACAAGCCATTCCACCTTCAACGTATACAATGCCAGAAAATGAAATTGGTGTTCTAGAAATTCGGCATTATCATGAACAAAGTGATGGTCGATATGATTAGGATTCCACAAGAAACCAATTTATTTGGAAGTCTAGATTCACATGGGGTGAGATCAAACAATATCTAGAGGACAATGATAGTAACTATTATTTAAGATATTAACATTATATATCTTAATATATTATAATGTTAATATCTTATAATATTTACAATGTAGTAACTATTATTTAAAATATTAACATTATATATCGTAAAATCTTATAATGTTAATATCTTATAATATTTACAATCTCCTCAAGATATTGTTCGATTTGACGCCATGTGAATNTAACTTTTATTTAAAATATTAACATTATATATCGTAAAATCTTATAATGTTAATATCTTATAATATTTACAATCTCCTCAAGATATTGTTCGATTTGACGCCATGTGAATCTAGAATTTTAAATAATTTGTTTTTTTGGAATTACAATCATATCCACCATCGCTCTGTTCTGGCATTGTATACGTTGAACGTGGAATGGCTTGTTCCCCAATAGACCATTTAATTCACTCAACTCAACATTCTCACTGATTAATAATATTCTCCCTTGCGAGTGGAACCTGCCTTCTCTCCCCTGCGAGAAGAAGCTGCCTTCTCAAAAAATGTCCATTATATATTTATTGCTTAGCAAACTGTTCACTACCTCTGGGTCTCTAATGCGTACCTTATTCTATGAAAAGTAATATTCGAAAATTAGCTCTCAATACTGTTCACTAAAAGGAAAGCTAATGCTTACTCTGTTTTAGAAAAAGTAATATGTGAAAATTGGGTTTTAATATTGGTTATTAAAAGAAATATTTTAAAGATCATTTAAGAGTTTTGGGTTTATTAAATGGTTATTACAATATATTGGATTGTGGAAAATAGGATTTTTTTAGAGTATATATGTGTGTTGTATGTTTTTAGTTTATTATTTGAATAACATTGCGTTCTTATGAATTGTGAGAAAAAACTATTACTTTTATTTAATATCTTTTTATAAAAATATATTATATAAATTTTAAATTAAAATATAATTAATTTAAATGACATTTTTTTAAATCAGTAAAATTTATTTATTATATTAAATAAATAAATTATTATATTATAAAATCATGTATTCTAAATATTCACTGCTCAATGTACAGTGAAGACATGATACTTTATAGTTTTATCAAGCGNTTCTTATATTAAATAAATAAATTATTATATTATAAAATCATGTATTCTAAATATTCACTGCTCAATGTACAGTGAAGACATGATACTTTATAGTTTTATCAAGCGTTTTTAAGAGTATGTGCTTGTAACTATTTCAATATGACCATGACCATTAAAATAAATTATGACATCTTGGCATTGAAAGTCTTCACAATTAATGATAGAAGTCATTGTCCATGTTTATAATCTACCACCACATCTGACCATATTGAAGAATGACTCTTCATTTAGGAAAGTCAAGAAGAGTATGTCATGTTCTTTTACATGTGTATATTTGAATCACCAACATGGTAAGAGCTATCTATTGAGTTGTAGAGCATTTAATGCAGCTGCAGTAAGCTTGATGACCGTTTGATCTAAAGCAGCTCGAGATCCAACAATCATCAAGCTTGCTGCAATGGCATTAGATGCTGTGCACCTCAATGGATAGCTCTTTCCCACCAACATGCTTCTGGCTTAGATGATGTAAAAAATCATTTTACAACCTGAAAATACAATTCATGGCCCTTGGAGATGTAGAGATTCTTTGGATTGACAAACTTCATGCCCAAAAATTATTTGATAAGTTTAATGGAAAGATTATAAAACAAACTTAATTCTAACTCTTTTTAATACCAAGATTTACTTTGATCCACTCATTTTTATTTAGTGATGAGAATCAACTGAATGCTCTATAATAATAGATGTGAAAACATTAATTATTTATAACCTAAATAAAAATTGGGAAAATGGGAGAGATTAAAATTCCTAATAGGTGTAGCTTATTGGATGGTTTGATATGAAGTCACTTTTTATAAAGAAAAGGTCAAGAGATCAAATCCCACCCTAGTTTACAAAGGAAAAAATAATTTTAGAAAAAAGAAAATAAGTTTTATTCAAATCCAAAATTATATTAAGTTCTAATGTGGTTAAAGTTTGTATGGTCACATCTAAAATATTGAAATCCTCAATATTTGTCATCTCCATTATAGACTATGCCATCATAGTTTAAATTATAGAGAATGATTCAAAGGTATTAGTGTCTTTTCTACTTTAGTTTTATTTTGTATGGTTCCTAATATATTTTATTATTTAAAATTTAGTATTTATATATGTTAATATAGACATTGAATAAAAATCTCATATATGTTGTTAGTGCAATGCACTTTAATGTGCCAATCCCTCACTCCATCCACATGAAGGCATGAGATTATAGGTATGAACTTTCATTAAGAACTAGCCGCATGTATATAGAAAATACTCATAGCACATGTATATAGAAAATACTCATATGGATTGGAACTCAAGTCATTTTATGCNAGATTATAGGAGAACCTCTATATTGACATATTATTTGAACTTTCATTAAGAACTAGCCGCATGTATATAGAAAATACTCATAGCACATGTATATAGAAAATACTCATATGGATTGGAACTCAAGTCATTTTATGCTTCTAATTCTTGTCTCTAAGGTGTTAAAGGGAATCCAAATTGGACGAACAAGGCTTGCACAATGACCAAATGGTAAAATAGTATTTCTTACAAGTAGAATTCTGAACCAAAGATGGCTCCCTTAAGGCTCACATGTGAAAACTCTATGGTACTTCTGGAAACAATATGACTCATTCATAAAAGATGATTTCATATCTAACAAATGTAATACAAACCTTTACAAGGTGTGATACCATTATTATGTAAATACGCGTAGATATTCCAACATTGCCAGTATCTATGCTTTACAAGGTGTGATAACATTANATAACAAATGTAATACAAACCTTTACAAGGTGTGATACCATTATTATGTAAATACGCGTAGATATTCCAACATTGCCAGTATCTATGCTTTACAAGGTGTGATAACATTATTACATGGATGGACATATATCTTTCAACATTCCGTAGAGTGAGGTTTCAATAGTTTTCAATTTCTTAATTATATATAAACATAATTAAATAAATGGCAAATACTTTTTACAAGAATTCATATGTGAACTCATGGTGATTTGAGTTAATTGAATTGTTTATTCATTTGAAGGTTTATTCAATCATATGAGATAATTGATTGTTGATAGATCATTAATTGATTAATAGAATATGGAATTTACACATTATTCTTCATAACTGAGCTTCCAAAAAATCAAAAGTTTTTAATGCACATTTCATCATGCTCTCATTGTTCATCTTTATTAGCAATTGAATCCATTTTATACTGAATTATAGCGCTCTTTGATTACAGAATATAGAGATTCTAAGCAAATTTAATGTAATCATCACACTGGGCATTGATTCTAAGTCACTTTGATAGGTAGTAGGTTGATTACATTAAATTTACTTAAAATCTCTATATTTTGTAGTAGCAAAGGTGTAAAATTGAGTTAAGAAAATGGATTCAATTTCTAATAAAGACCAATAATGAGAACCTGATCGGATGTGCATTAAAGGGCGTGAATGTTTTGCAAGCTCCATAATAGAGAATAATATATATTAATACCCTTTTCTCATACTTAAATTAAAAAAATCAAAATTGCATTAAAGGGCATGGATGTTTTGCAAGCTCCATAGAGAATAATATGTATTAATACCATCTTCTCATACTTAAATTAAAAAATCAAAATTTATTAATACAACGTATTAATAAGTTAATGATTTATCATCAATCAATCAACCTCAGAGGATTGAATAAACCTTCAGATGAATAAACAATTCAATTAACCCAAAAATGAAGGAGTTCAGAGATGAATTATTGTGAAAATATTTAAGATTTATTTAATTATGTTCGCTAATAATTAAGAATAATTAAGAAATTGAAATTGTTGGGACACTTACTCTACCAAATGCATGTATTACATTTAATCTTCTCTGAATGAGTCTAATTGTTTCCATAAATATCATAGATTTTGTTNAGAAATTGAAATTGTTGGGACACTTACTCTACCAAATGCATGTATTACATTTAATCTTCTCTGAATGAGTCTAATTGTTTCCATAAATATCATAGATTTTGTTGATGGAAACCTTACTCGAGCCCTATCTAGTTCGAAATACAACTAGTAAAATATACTAATTTACCATTTGATTATGGAGAAATCCCCACTTGTATAATGCAATTCTCGTTACCACCTCCAAAATCATAATTAAAAACATATAATGACTTGGATGCCAATAAGTCTCGGTATTTTCTATATACATGTGCTAGTTCTTAGTGACTATTCAAATAATATGTGATATGGAATTTCTGGGTTCTAATTTCATGCTATGGAAGTTGATTGGACTCACACATTGAAGTTTATTGTAGCCACAACATATCTAAAATTTTCATTCATCTATAAGTTAAAAAAAATTATATATTATATTTTAGATAATAAAATATATTAATAATATAAACCATGTATTCAAAATATACACATGATCTTAAATTTAAAAACTTTAATTTTAATTATAAAAATAAAAAAATAAAAATAAAACTTTTAAATATAATTTTAAATTTAAAAACTATAACTAAATTAGTAATAAATAAAAAATATAAACTTTTTAACCTACCAATATGCACAATCCCCAATAAATTAACAACCACACACAAATAAAACTATTAAAAAAGTATTATCGTTTTTTACTATTAACAATTTTTGATATTTAATAAATATAANCCTACCATTATGCACAATCCCCAATAAATTAACAACCACACACAAATAAAACTATTAAAAAAGTATTATCGTTTTTTACTATTAACAATTTTTGATATTTAATAAATATAAAGCTTTATAAATATAAAACTCAGTGTATCAACTTTGAATCATTCTCCATAATTCAAACTGTAATTAACTTTTTTTCATAATAAATATAAGGCATAATGTATCAAGTGAACCATTCTCCACAATTCAAACTATAATGGCATCGAGACTATGATGCAAGTAAATATATTACAAAATTTCCATGAAAACATTCAAACTTTAGCGGCATAAAAAATTTGAATCAGTTTACATAATTCAAACACAGTAAGCTATCTACCCGACCATTTGCATCAGGGTCCACTTCACTCCGTCTGGTGATAGATTACTTCGTTATCTTTTCGTAACAGTTTTCATAACAGTGAGACCAAGAACAACAGATTCTGCTTCTTTTCTTGCATTTTCATTGGAGATCAATTCTACAACAAACTATTATTACACTCCTGTATAATGCAATGATGAAAAATACCAATTTACCAAATCAAATTGAATCTACATACTGAACCGATCTAAACCTAATCTGAAATTGTGTTCTAAAAACTTGTAATTTGAAATTCAGTTGTTATGGATTTGATAAGACCAATGTTCTGTGTGTATGCTAGTTTAAAACTTTAACCTCCGTGATCATGAAGGATAAAGAATCCAAGGTTTAAACCTAGATTGAGTTCCATAAAACAAACAAAGGAGTTGATTAATTGTTACTAAGGAAGTTGGTAGAACTTTCCATTTTAGATCTTTCTAGTTATTTTTATGTAGTTGACTAAAATTATACACTTCTAAACATACATTTGCAATTTTCATAAAAATTCCAATCAAAACTTACAATTTTAAACTTGCATTTAAAAAGCAAGAATTTCCATGGCTAAATTTATGGATGGATGAATTTGAGAGCGGAGTTGGTGTGAAAGTAGGTGTTGGAATTGGCTGTTCTTGGTCTCACGGAAAGGTAATAGAGTAAGCTATCACCCGATGACGTCAGGTGGACCCCGGTCGGGTAGATAGATTACTCCTAATTCAAACTATAATGTCATCGTGTCATTTAAATTTTAACCACATATTAGAACTTAATTTAATTGTAGGTTTTATATATATATATATATATACTTCTTATTATTAGGCTTATAAATAAGTAATGTTTGGGCAATCAATTAGTATTGTAAAACATTCACGCAAATATACTATTCTCATTACCAAATAAAAAAACAGTTCTTAAGATAAAATCTTGGTACCATAAAGAGATTTAGGATAATGTTTGTTAATTAATCTTTCCATCCTAAAGAGGGTTAGGATAGTGGTTATCCTGCTATTAGTCATTCATGTTTTTCACTAACCATAATTAATTTTAAAATGTTTATTTCCTAGACATCTTAAGATGCCTAGTTGCTATTGGTTAAGACTTTTCGTTGCGGCCAATATTGAAACATAAAAATCGAACTATTGGAACTAAATTGAAACTCATGCCTTTTTTGCATTAGCTAGATTTCGTTTCCATGAGAGTGTATATTTTGAGAAAGTCTTGGTGTATTAAGAAAAATCTTAGACATATTGTGGTTAAAGTTAAGTTTTTGTCTTCTATAATTTTGGATTTTATTATTAGATGGAAACAATAATTCTAAAATGTGACTGGATTCTTCTTCCACCAGGGTAAGTTCTTGTTCCACCACATGATATGTGGGATTTGCACCAACAATTTAAAAAATGAAAAGCAATTTGAAAATTAAAACCGAACGATCTGCAATGTTCATTGAATTTAACTTCACGACCCCTCAAAATAGACATCTATCTTCATGGATTCACCCACATGTGAAAGATGATTTACATAGAGATACTAATCCTCCTTATTTACTAACCTAAAAAAAAAAATGTGTAGAATTAGAAATGACCACAACCATTTGGTTTCAACTGTGACTGTTAGAGATGGATTTGATTTGGTTGAGGGGAGAATATTATAAATGGATGAGAATGTTGAATAGAGTCAATTAGATGGTATACTAGGAGAAGAGGTCACTCCACGTTCTAGAATCTATACATTTTTAGAAAATGAAGATCATTATGTGACACCATGTGAATACAGAATTCCATATAATTTGTGTTTGAGAGGAATTCCATTCATATCCATCACTGTTGTGTTCAATATAGCGATCTCCATTTCATGGAAATGTATAGGTTTTGGAACATGGAATGGTGTCTTCCCCTAGTATACCATCTGATTGACTGAATTCAACATTATCATGCAATGATAATATTCTCCCCTTTTCCAACTCAAAGCCATCTCTAACAGTCACAGTTGAAACCAAATGGTTGTGGTCATTTCTAATTCTATGTGTTTTAGTTGGTTAGGTGAGTAATTGAGGATTAGTACCTCTATTTGACTCGTCTTCGACATATCTCATATCTCATGATTGTGATTTATAATTCAATATAAAATAATGAGAAGTGTGATTATAGAATACTAACATGTAAGATGGCACTTTCTGTACTTCACCTCACCTCTATGTTGGGTTCATGCACAACCCACCCAACATGGTTTCTCACTGGGACTCCTACAGTGGTTTGACAAATTTTGACCCCATGGTACATTAAATTAATGTTTTTACTAGTTTCATTACTTTTATTGTGGGCATAAATCTTCTCATATGGTTTCATGGTCACCTAATATTCTTTAAAACAAGTGTAGCAACCAAAACTAACTCGCAATTTTTGTTATTTGCAATGTCAAATTAGGTTAAACCACCCTAAATCATATTAATCACTTTGTGTTGACTATACTGCTCATTTAATTTTTTCATTACAATTGTCAATTCATAAGCCGCATGCCATTGGGTCATTTTGGACCTAAAAACCCATGATACTGTTATAACCAAATACATAATATGTAATACCAAAGGATATAATATGTTGATTTCATGTCTCTTTTGACTTTATAGTCCACCCAACATTCTCTTATTGTCATGGGTAACTCCTTTATATCTGTATAAATTTATATTTATCTTTGTAACTTTTTATAGTTTCTTGAAATAACCATCTCTGATACCGAGAGAAGGAATCCCTTATTCATCATTCTTGCAACATTGCATGTTTATTTGACTCATAATAGGGAGTTTAATTGGTATANGTTTTTTGAAATAACCATCTCTGATACCGAGAGAAGGAATCCCTTATTCATCATTCTTGCAACATTGCATGTTTATTTGACTCATAATAGGGAGTTTAATTGGTATAGCTCCACTCATACATTACAATTTTCTACCTTTAAACCTTGAGGAAGGTTCATCATAGTTAGAAAAACTCGTGTATCATTCCCTCTTAGGAAACTAATTTTATCTATTCTACATAAACCCTATAGTACTAGATGTAGCGTTTAATTTTTATGTATCTTTATGTTAAAGAGTGGGAGTAAGTCCTTTATTATAAGAATTTGGAGATGGGTAAGAAAATCATGATCACAAGAAATGAATCACTCCTAAAGTCTATCAACAATTTATTCAAGGAGTTTCATTATCTATAACAAGAAAGTACCAATGAGTCCTCCTTTCACTCTTCTTCCCATTTTCTACTTTGGGTTAGCTATAACTAGTGTTGGCTTGTTTCTCTTTGCTAGTAATATTACATGATATGAAAGCTAATTTAACCACTTTATTCATTCATAATGTTAAGTTAACATTAACAAAATATTATGGTCCTAGTCAATCGATTAGATTACACTTTTATTCTTATCTTATTTTTTCCTACCATATGTTTCATTTGTTTGGTCCTATAACTAAGCCACGCATCCACTTTCCTATCTTACCCTTTTACTAGCATGTGTGATTGATTGGGTCATCTTCCATCTATGCCCTCATATTGCATAATGAATATGTTCATTGACTACAATTTTTAATTGATATCTCGGTCTTGTCTTGGAATATATGATTTTAATCGTACTTCTACCTAGTTAAGAACATTTTGAATACCATCTATGGGTGAAGTAATTTATTATAGATTTTAGTCAATATATGATCGAATCTAATATTTGTATATTTATATCCATG
>LPNX010406838.1:0-25136 GCA_001517045.1 Pseudotsuga menziesii
TATATATATATATATATATATATATATATATATGTATATGTATATGTATATGTATATGTATATGTATATGTATATGTATATGTATATGTATATGTATGTATATGTATATATGTATATGTATATGTATGTATGTATATACATATATATATATACATATACATATACATATACATATACATATACATATATATATATATATATACATATACATACATATGTATATATACATATATGTATATATGTATATATATATCTATATATATGTATATATACATATACATACATATGTATATATACATATATGTATATATGTATATATATATCTATATATATGTATATGTATATATATATGTATATATATATACATATATGTATATATACATATAGATATATATACATATACATATAGATATATATACATATACATATATGTATATATACATATATGTATATATACATATATGTATATATATATATATATATATATAGAATATTCTTCGAAGTTACAATATTTCAACATAAATTACTATGGCATCTGATCAAGCTATAACATGTGGACAAGTGTAGTCCTTCACAAATTTATTGCATCCGATTCTCTTGAGGAATGGATCAAGAAACTTGATAAGAATAACTCAAATAATTCAATCATACATACATATATGTACATACATACATATACATATACATATACATATACATATACATATACATATATATATATATATAGAATATTCTTCGAAGTTACAATATTTCAACATAAATTACTATGGCATCTGATCAAGCTATAACATGTGGACTAGTGTAGTCCTTCACAAATTTATTGCATCCGATTCTCTTGAGGAATGGATCAAGAAACTTGATAAGAATAACTCAAATAATTCAATCATATGGAAGTGGCAATCAAAACTTTCAATTTATTTGGGAATGGCCTAGCATGGTGCATCAAAATTGGTATAAAGGTTCGTATCATATTTGACCACTAGATAGGGAGTGGGGATCATCATATATTACCCCAAGAAGTGGTGCAACATCTTCATCTAAAAGGGATATTTTATTTGAAGCAAGTTGCAGATATAAGAAACACTTCTATTTGGCATTAGGCTTGGCTGAGCGATGTCCAATTAGAATTGAGCGATGATATGACAGAGTCATGGAACATGTATATCCAGGAACTTCAGTCCTCACAGATTCTCCTTATAGACAGACATGATGAGATGATTTGGATCTATGCACCTATTGGGAGATATAGCCCCAAACTAGGATATGCTTACCTCATTTTGGATGAGCAAACAAGAGATCACAGCTAGTCCTGGAAAGGTATATGGAAAGCGAAAATGTCCTAAAAAAAGAAAAAATGTTGCAGCAATGCATGATTGAGAACAAGGTTCCTGCTTTGGATGTTATGAAAAAAGGAAGAAATAAGGGTTGGGTTGGTTCTCATTATGTAAATGGGTGAAGGATTCAGTAAACCACCTCTTCATAAACTACCCTTTTATCAAATTAATCTAGAAGGAATGATTGAAGAGGCTTGTTATGGACTATGCATGACAAGGTAACTCGGTTGAAGAAACTTGGAAGTTATGGACCTTAAATCCAAACAATGGGAATATAAAGTCTCCCCCTTTAACTGTAAACTAGGGCATATGGATCACGCTGAATAAAGGAAAAATTGCCTGTGCTGGAGTTTATAGCTACTCATAGCCTTAGTATCTTATCTCACTTTCCACAAAAAAAGGACAAAATCAATCAAGGTCTTATAGGAAGAATATATTGACAAGTCGAGGCCATGCGTACCAAGGTGAAGAATTTGCTGGGGGGGAGGGGATGCTATCCTCTATTTACATGAAAACCACTGCTTTATATTAAAAATAGGTATGGTATTTGGAACAATAATTTTGCAAATCTTATGGCTCTAAAACTCCTCCTTCTATTTTCTAGGCGAGAAAGACATAAAAAGCATTCAAAACTTCAGAGATTTTATGAAAGTCATTACTTGGGGTTTTGGGAGCTCAACTTTGCCATAATCTATTTCTAGTTTCTCTTTTGGAGGAAATCTCTCGATTAAAGAATACTTTTGACATTTTATCATGCACTCATGTCTAAAGGGAAAGGAATGTGGGGGTTGACTCTCTTTCTAAGGAGGGCTTGAGGTTGGTTCACTGGAGATGGTTAATTACCGAGCTCAAGGATGAACAATGTTACATGTTCTTTCATTGGCATTTTGTAGAAGCTGATAATGATTTGTAGGTGAGTAGTAATTTTTTGGTATCCTTTGCCCCTTTTATGTTCACGTAATCAACAGGCTATCCACAACTTATATGGATGAAGAAAACTGTAGTGCGCAGTAATCTTTGACAGTTTTTGTATGCTCACAACCAACAATATCCCGCAACCATAATGGAGGAAGATGTTGTTTTTATTCTATGAATGATATCAATGAAATTTGTGGTCACATGTAGCTTCATCATTTCAAGAAACAAATCCTTTTGCACAATGATCTTTGATAGTTTTTTGTATGCTCATGCCCAGTAGTTGGTAGATTTTTATCAATTAGACAATATGATCTTAGGATATTATCTGAGAGAATAACATGCACAACACTCAATCACAAGAGACAATAGACACAAATATATATCCTCAGGGAAACCATAAAGGAAAAAACCCCGCAACTTCCTCAGAGATAGAATGATCACCAATGGAAGTAGTAAAACCCAAAGACAGAAAGATGATCTCCAAAGCTGTTCTCTCTCTCACTTGAGCGAGCTTCTTCTCTCTCACCTATGCGCTATAGCTGGGTGAGTGTCTGTCTCAAATAGAAAGGCTCGCTCTCTATTTATACTAGTTTTCGACTTGACAATAACTTAATATGGTCGACTTCTCTAGGAGAGTCTAATAACCCTAGTGCCCCACAACTATGGGGACTTTTCCCCCTGATCACCAAGGAGGGTTAATCACTATGACTTTACATGACTTGATTACATTAATGATTCTCTCAGTAGGAACATCGAGGACCAATGAAATACAATATATGAAATATACAAGTGAATACATTCCGAAGTTACAAATACATCAACACTCCCTCTTAACTAGGAAGATATTCTCATGACACAATTCATCATCACAAGTTGTCTTCTCTGGATCATCATCAAAGCTAGATCATCAATGGATCATCATCAAAGCTAGATCATCACTGGATCATCATCATCATCACTGCTTCCGCTATCTCGATCAAATGATGCTGTCTCTCAATTCTTCTCGTCACAGTAAGTTCTACAGAGCCAACACTTTTTCATGCTGGTTGTAGGCCTAGCCTACATGTAGGTATTCCTCTATAGAGCCAGTCCTTTTTCATACTGGATGTAGGTCTCTACAGAGCCAGTCCTTTTTCATACTGGATGTAGGCCGCTACAGAGCCAACCCTTTTTCATGTTGGATGTACTTCTATAGAGCTATCCCTTTCTCATGTTGGATGTAGGTCTCTACAGAGCCAGTCCTTTTTCATACTGGATGTAGGCCATTACAGAGCCAACCCTTTTCCATGCTAGATGTACTTCTACATAGCCAACCCTTTTTCATGCTGGATGTAGGTCTCTACAGAGCCAGTCCTTTTTCATACTGGATGTAGGCCACTGCACTTATATCTAACCATGGGAGGCCTTGCCTACCACCATGTTAGCAGGGAACAACTCTTACATCTAACCATGGGAGGAACCAATCCTATCACCATGTCAGAAGGGCGTAACACTTACATCTGACCATGGGAGGAACCAATCCTACCACCATGTCAGAAGGGCACACCACTTACATCTGACCATGGGACGAACCAATCCTACCACCATGTCAGAAGGGCACATCACTTACATCTGACCATGGGAGGAACTAATCCTACCACTATGTCAGAAGGGCATAAAACTTACATCTGACCATGGGAGGGACCAATCCTACCACCATGCTAGAAGGGCACAACACATACATCTGAACATGGGAGGAACCAATCCTATCACCATGTCAGAAAGGCACAACACTTATATCTGACCATGGGAGGCCCCGCCTACCACCATGTCAGAAAGGCTCACGGATTCATCACTTCCCTTTGGAAGGAAACTCTATCTGGAGAACACCAAGCTTCTCTCAGAAGTACTCAAACTTCACTCTAGATAATGGCTTGGTCAACACATCAGCTATCTGTTCATCCATCTCAACATACTGGAGCTTCACTACTCCCCTCTACACCATATCCCTGATATAGTGGTATTTGATATCGATATGCTTTGACTTGTCATGGAACATTGGGTTCTTTGACAACTTCACACGACTCTGGTTGTCGCAATATATACAAGTAGCATCCAACTGGAGATCAAACAAATTAGACAGTAGCTTCCTAAGCCATACTGCCTCACAACTAGCCGAACAAGCTACGACATACTTTCCTTCAGCTGTACTCAGTGCCATGCAGGTCTGCTTCTTGCTAAACCAAGAGATCACACCTAATCCCATACTGAAGCAACACCCCGAAGTGATCTTACTATCAATGGCACTGCCTGCCCAATCTGAATCCATATAACCCTCTAGGTTAATCTTCTGTTTTGCCTCATACTTGAGCCCATAATCAATTGTACCCTTTAGGTACCTCAGAATATGCTTTGCAACAATCAAATGAACATGTCTTGGATCTATCAGGAATTGGCTCAATGTGTTCACAACAAAGAAAATATTTGGTCTCGTGTTCGTCAGGTACATCAAGGACCGAATCATCTGACGATACATCGTAGCATCAATCGACTCTGATGAAGCATCACTCAATAGCTTAAGGTTCAATGCCATAGGTGTGGTCATGGCCTTGCATTACATCATTCCAAACCTCTTCAGGATATCTATTGCATACTTCCCTTGTCCCAGAAAGATTCCATCTGCATTTTGCCACACCTCCATGCCTAGAAAGTAGTGCATCATACCCAAGTCCTTCACCTCAAACTCGACAGGAAGCTTCCTCTTCATGTCAACAATCAACCCATCCTCACCTATTAGAAACAGGTCATCTACATATAGAAGGAGTATCATTGGGTTCCCTTCTTCAACCTTGTAGTAAATATTGGAATTTGCTTTACTCTAGGTAAAGCCCAAACTAGTCAGGAAGCTGTCAATTCTGTCGTACCATGTACTGGGTGCCTGTTTCAAACCGTATAGGGATTTCTTCAATTTGCACACCTGAGTCTCTCTGTCAGGTGTCTCAAAACTGAGTGGCTGCTCCACATACACTTCCTCTTCTACTACACCATTCAAGAAAGCAATCTTGACATCCATATGGTGTATCTTCCATTTCGTCACTACAGCCAGGGAAAGTACTGATCTGATGGAAGTGTATCTAGCTACAGGTGCAAAAGTCTCTTCATAATCTATTCCTTCTTTCTGGGAGAAGCCATGAGCCACAAAACTTGCTTTATATTTCTCTATGCTGCCATCTACAACATGCTTGATCTTGTAGATCCACTTGGAAGTCACAACAGACTTCCCTTCTGGTCTTGGGACAACATCCCATACATCTTTCTTCATGATCGACTGGTACTCCTCGATCATAGCATCCTTCCATTCTTCCTTTTCTGCCGCTTCCTCATAGTTGGAAGGTTCTTTATCAATGATGTCACATAATAGGGCTACATAATCGAAGTAGGACCTAGTTCTTTTCCTCTCTATGTGCATTTCTTATGGAGCCCCATATATTTTTGCACCTTGGATAGCCTCTCGTACCCATGCAGGTTTCCTCTTGAGAGGATTCTTCTCCTGGGGTGGATCTACAGGTTCATGGGGTTCTTCTATTTCTCCGTCTTCTTCTTGAGTTGCGTCGTTCATCGTTGTATCTTGAATCCTGGGTGCTTCTAGTTCTTCAGGGTCTTCAGCAGGTTTCTTTCTGGATTTGTTGTAAGCTGAGTCTTCGTTAAATGTTACATCCTTGCTGATGTCAATCTTCCTAAATCCTAGGAAGTATATTCTGTAAGCCTTTGAGCTTTCACAATATCCCACAAATACACCCTTCTTTCCTGAAGGATCTAATTTTGTCATCTTTTCTTTCGGAATGTGTATGTACACTGGACAACAAAATATTCTGAGATGAATGACTTCTGGTTTCTTGCTGGAGAAGAATTCTTCATGTGTCTTGTTCTCGAGTACTCTATGTGGAGTACGGTTCTATACATACACAACTGTTCTAGTAGATTCTACCCATAGATGCATGTGAAGATCTTGATCATGAAGCATTGCCCTTGCAGCTTCCATAATCGTTCTATTCTTCCTTTCTACAACCCCATTCTGTTGTGGATTATATGGAGTGGTCAACTCCCTCTTAATCCCTGAATCTTTGCACAATTCTTTGAATTCATTTGATGTGAATTCTCCACCATTGTTTGATCGAAAGGTCTTGATTTTGTTTTCTGTGTGGTTCTCAATCAAGGCTTTGAACTCTTTGAACTTGCTGAATACTTCATCTTTGTTTTTCAAGAAGTATATCCGTGTCTTCCTAGAAAAATCATCAATGAAAGAAACATAGTATACATACCTACTCAATGAACTAGATGACATCGGACCACATACATTGGAGTGGATGATTTCCAAGATTCCTTTTGCCTTGCTCTCGCTACCTGGAAATGTCTTCTTTGTGTTCTTTCCTTTCACACATCCTTTGCAGACACCATCATGTTTTTCCTGTATTTCTGGAAGACCTTCAACAACTTTGCTTGCAAGTGGTAGTGTTGTATAGTGCACATGTGCAAGCCTTCTATGCCAAAGTTCATTTGGATCTATTGAGTCATGGACCAAAATTTGTTTTGGTTGGCCCTTTAGCTTGTATAAGCCTCCCTCTTGCTCTCCAATCACTACTGCATCATCTATAGTCTTTCCCTTTGGCCACATAATGACTTGGCCATCTACAAATGCAACCCTTATGTCTTTTGCATCTAATGCAGAGATGGAGAGAAGGTTCATCTTTGGTCCTGGTACAAACAAGGCATCCTTCATTTTCATAGACTTTCTAGAGTCTAACTTATAGGAGGATTCACCACTACCTTTTATTGGATACTGGTAGTCATCCCCAAGTTTCACCTTGTGAGGTGACTCATGTTTGGATAATTTTACAAAGGATTCTTTGAATCCCGTCATATGCTTGGAATCCCCACTGTCTATAAGCCAATCATTGCTTCCATGTGTGACGGTTCTCGTGAGGGTTGAAATCATAACATATTCTTCATCACTTGAAGAATCATCACGTTCTTCTTTGATTCTCTTTATGGAAGGTTCATCATCCTATGTAGTATGAGCATGATGTCTTCACTTGTTTCCCTTCTTCTTGTGAGAGCCACCTTTGTTTCTAGAACAGAATCTGGAGATGTGTCCTTTCTCATTGCATGTAAAGCATCGGATGCTAGATAGATCTTTTCTACGGTTATTCTGATGTGAATGCTTACCTCTGTGATGATGATGGTCTCTTTTGTTTTTCTTGGTGTGTACTGTGAGAGCTTGATCTTCATTTCCCATCTTTTCTTCTCGAGCTACTATTCGAGCTTCTTCTTGTGAGCATTCCTCCCACAGCCCACTGAAGGTGACTAGATTTCTTATAGCACAAATCCCTTGAATGAAGGAGTCCCACGACCTAGGGAGACCATTCAAGGTGGTCATCACAATTTATGCATTATCTACTTGTTCATCTACTACTTCAAGTTGTTCTTTGATTTGGGAGACCCTTGTAAAGTATGATTGTATGGTCTCCGCATTCTGGATCTTCACATTCTTCAACTGGTTCCTCAAAGTCATCTTCTGATATATGTTCTTCCCTTCAAATAGCTTGGTCATGCTTCAAAAATCTCTTTAAGTGTCTTTAGGGAGGACATTTGTGGTATGAGGTGATCCTTGATTGAATCAACAATTATCCTCTTGGCCTTGATCAAGTTCTTCTTGTGTAAGGCCTTAGCCTCGTCTCCCTCTGGAACTGGAACCTCTCCACTAATGTAGGAGTCCAATTCAGTTTCTTCAAGAACTAGTGAGATCCTATACTTCCATGCTCAAAAGTTATCAGCTCCCTCAAGCTTTTCATCAAGCTTGGTGTGATGAGACATATTAACTGAGAACCTCAAATGGAAATACAAAAGATTTAGATCCTACCAATTTGAGAAGCTGAAAACTAGATCTGGAGCTGATCTTCTGTAGTGCTGGTTTTTTGGTTCTAGGGAAAATTAGGGTTTGACTTTCCTGGAGTTCTACCTAACCAAAAACCTTGATTTTTGTCTCTAAACTTCGATGTTGATGAGTAGATCAATCCTATGTTGGGCTCACTCAAAAATTCCTCTTCTTTGAGAAGCGCTAATTTCCTGATGTAGTGATTGGTCAAAAAACTGAAAATGCTCAAAATCAGATTCTGCTTCGACAGAAAGATGCGCCCTTCAAAGGAGGTTTGACCTAGCCTCCTTTTGCTGATGGATTGTGGAGAGAGACCCAAAAAGTAAGTCTTCTTCTCAGGTTAGCTCTGATACCATGTTAGATTTTTATCAATTAGACAATATGATCTTAGGATCTTATCCAAGAGAATAACACGCACAACAATCAATCACAAGAGACAATAGACAAAAATAGTTATCCTCGGGGAAACCATAAAAGAAAAGACCCCGCAACTTCCTCAGAGATAGAATGAGCACCAATGGCAGCAGTAAAACCCAAAGACAAAAAGATGATCTCCAACAACTATTCTCTCTCTCACTTGAGCGAGCTTCTTCTCTCTTGCTTATGCACTATAGCTAGGTGAGTGTGTGTCTCAAATAGAGAGGGTCACTCCTTATTTATACTAGTTTTCGACTTGACAATAACTTACTAGGGCTGACTTCTCTAGGAGAGTCTAATAACCCTAGTGCTCCACAACTGTGGAGGCTTTGCCCCCCGATCAACAAGGAGGGTTAATCACTATGACTTTACATGACTTGATTACATTAATGATTCTCCCGATAGGAACATTGGGGACCAATGAAATACAATATATGAAATATACAAGTGAATACATTCCGAAGTTACAAATACATCAACAATAGTATACTCCATGCATAATGGAAAAAGATGTTGTTTATTTTTTGTGAATGATATCAGAGGAAATTTGTGATCACTTATAGCTTCTTAACAACAATTCATGGAAAGAAGCACTTTCTCTTTTTGACACAGTCTATATGGTTGCTTCAAGAATACATGCTCCTTGAGAACATGTATATGCAAAATATAATTTTGTCTTTTTTTTATGGAATAATGAAATTATGCTTTTTTCTTAGAGAAAAAAACATCATTCATTCAAAATAAGCCTACTATGTTTGCTTAATTCTAAGTTGTTTAAAACATATCACTTATATTAAGCTTAGAATAACATTAACATTTACATTTTTTAAAGGAAATAATAAAAACTCAAGCTTCATCTTTTTGAAGAACGGATTATGCTAAAAATAATAATTAAATTAAAATAATAACTTGATAAACTTATAGGATTATGCTAAAAATAATAATTAAATTAAAATAATAATTTGATAAACTTGATTTGGATAAATTACAAGAGAAACCTTGATTCAATTAGAAATCCAACTGAGAAGAAAAAAAGACAAAATGTTACAAAGCCAATTGAGCTCTTATGTAGTTTTAGATGAGCTTGAAATGAATTAAAAATAGAAACATCATACTTTATATAACTAAAATTTACATTTATTGCATCAATTGTGTCATAAATGCTTGATGGGACATCACAAATTTAAATTTCAAAAGCACTTTAGTGGGTGAATTATCTTTGTTGTGGAGCATTGTAAGAGCTTTCATTTAAGCGATATGGAAAAAAATTAAGTATGAAGAGTTTGACGACTCCTATTGGGTGGAGAATCATGTTTAAGCATTGGTATATTTTAAAACCATTTAAAGAGGAATGAATATTTATGGGTGACAACAAATTTATATTTTTTTGATGATGACTATTAAAAAAACTTTGATAAGTGTATATATTAGCAATTGCCTCAAAAAAGTAGTTTCAAGGGTTAGTTCAATTGGTAAGACGTGCGTACACTCTCTCGGTTCGGGGAGAGGTCACAGGTTCGAGGCTTGAGTTCTTTGGGGTTAGGCCTTCTGTGAGGATGGCCGGCGGTTTACCACCTTTATCCATTAATGTGGGGAAGTATTGCTGGGTTTCCCGTGCAGATTTCCATATGAAAAAAAAATTGCCCGAAAAAAGTGTAAAGATACATTGATTGCAAAAAGTGTAAGATACACCAATATGTCAATGCTCGAAGGTGGAATTGTTGCAAATGGGGAAAGCATATTTGAATGGTTGATTTTTCAAACAATGAGGAATTATATAGAGTTTTAATAAAAAATATGTAGTTATGAGGATATTTAGATCTAAGTTCTTGTCCAAAAGGAAGACAAAGAAAACCAAAGATAAACTATTGTTGCCAAAATAAAATACACAACATGCAAGTGCTTGGTTGTTAGTGGCATTGATATACTTTTGACCAATGAAAATTTTTCAAAACAAAAGCTAAAGAAATTCAACAAATAAGCAAGCACATCAATTTCCTTGAACCCATAAGCATATACAAGAAAAAATAGATCTAATGAACAAACATTATGATAAATAGAACCATGTCCCCATTGTGACAATAAAGTCATGGGACTTGTTACTTTCATGGGACTTGTTATTTGAGGCTTATCTTTCTTCTTTTTTCCTACAATCCCTTTTGAACTATCATAGTCCCTATAATATTAACAAGTCCTTTTTAAGATGAACTGCCACATTCCCTTTCTTGGATGGGTCACTTATTCTTTGTTGTTATCAGTTATCATACTTTACACTCAAAGCCTCGTCAAAAGTATCTTCATTATCTTCAAATGTCATGTTCATTTGTTATTGGAACAAATACGTAAGAAACTCATAAAGGGCATTGTTGTTGTCCTTATGTTTATGTTAATATTTAGAGTACCTTATACAGGAATCCTTATCCTCCACAAATTGTGCTCATGGTTCTTCTTCTTTGAGTCTCGTCCCTCTTCCTTTTCTTGCAATCCCTTTTGAATTAGCATGCTTCCCATTAATACTAGCAAACCTTTTTTAGGGATGAACTCCTACCACATTCCCCCCATGGTTAGTCGAACCACTTTTTTGTTGTGATCTTTATTCTAATTTGCACTCAAATCCCTATAAAATCTCCCTTCATTATACTAGTTAAAGTGATGATAACCAATTCTTCACCTTTCATCTCCACTAGAATCAAGGAAACCATTGTTATTATTCATGGTGATATTTATAGTTGTAATCAACACGCTATAAAACTTCTCTAAATCACTCATGGCAATGATAACCACTTAATCACCTTTGAACTCCACCACACTTTTGACCAATTGGTCTTTGAGTTCTTCAACCTAGAAATTACTAGTTAGGAACTCCCCTTCAAGTGATTTATTAACTACAAGACCCTCATAACATTTCATCTCATACATTCAATTCAATCCTTCCTACACATTGTGAGCATTCATATCCCTCTTCAAGTGAGGCAACACCTATTTTGTTGCAACAATCTCTCTATTCAAGCAAGGAAGCACTTGAGTGATCAACATTATGGCGTCTTTATTTTTTCCATTATTCTCTTGTTAAAGCTTTCTTGTTGTCATATTACATCATTTTGGTTTTGTTTTAGCCTTGTCCACCAAATCCCACAATGCATAGTATTCAAGCACAATGTTTAATTTGTGTTTCTAAATGTTATAATCCCTATCGTTAAAATTTTTGTGGTTGTGTAAAAACAAAATTACTTTGACCCTCTAATTACTTAGGCACACCACACCTACACATCAATAGTTTATTTTTTTCTTAACACAATTGTACACACAACTCCCCCCCCTCTCTCTATATAGCTTGAATACTTTGTTAAATTTAACGATGAATTTGATTATACACTTGTGATTTCTCTAAATTCAACAAATTAGATCAACCATACACATAGCATCCACTCCAATGATGTCGTAACCTAGATTAATCAATCCAAGGTCTCACATAGACACAATCCCAACAAAGGTGAGGGTACATGATTGCTTAAGAATAGTATTTGGACCTATTGTTAAACAGTCATGTACCCTCACCTTTGTTGGGTTTGTGTCTTATGTGATGCCTTGGATTGATTAATCTGGGTTACGACATCATTCGAGCGGATTTTACTTGTATGGTTGATCTAATTTGGTGAATTTAGAGAAATTCACAAGTGCATAATTAAATTCACCGTTAAATTTAACAAAATAAATAATTCAATCTTTTAAATTTAGGTGTACAAACTTAGACCAAAATAATAATTTATAACATCATGTTTACAAAAACATGATGTTTTTTTATTCATTTTCACTTTATAAGATACACTTACTTTATGAATAATTTTGAAAACAATGGAATTTATTGGTCCAACGTAATCAAATGTATTCATCGAAAATAGGCAAACCTTTGATAATTGCTTAGCTTTGAATTGTTTTTTTGATATTTGAAAAAAAGGTGACTAAGGTTGCCTTGTTGTTTTGATGAGATAGTTAGTTTGATAAACACAATATCATTCATCCCAAGGGCCCTATATTAGTGCCTTCAACATAAATGGAAATTTAGAATTATGACACGTGTAGTTGAGGATCTTTACATTCTTGAGTCACAAAACACATGTCACTATTTGTTGTTGATATCCATGCTTAGGCTAGTAAAAGTTGCAAATTAATGAAAACCAAGTGTTGAAAAAGAGGTCGGGATGATTTTTCAACAATTTGCTCCAAGAAGATTTCAAACTACTGGTGTGGTTCTCAGCCTTCATTTTTTGGTGGATTCGGCTTTCTCTGTTAGTGTTGCTTGCTATAGTTTTGGTGACTGCCCTCAACTTAGGTGGAGGATCGTGATCCCATGCTGTTGCATCTCTTTGGAGTCTATCTCCAAGAATTTCTTGAACCCGAGTTTATTTCCCTGTGCCGGTGGATCTTCTTGTTGCTGTTGCCGTGATAGCTCTCCAAGATGTTTTGTCCTGGTCTCAGCTTGTTGTAAAGGTTCTAGTTGTTGCTCTTTTTCAGCTCCATGTTGGTCGTATTGATGTATGGAATCGTAGAATGCATTGATTTATAATCAAGAATGCTTGTCTCTTGATCCATGGTTTGTATCTTTTCTTTTGTGGGTTCAGATTGTCTCTGCTCTCCCTGGATTTGTGTTATTTTTATTGCTCAGTATTCATTGACAGAGGTTAGCCTGATCGTGCTCTCTATGGCCTTTGGAGGGGGTCACTCCCCTCTTCTTCCTCCTGATATTCATGCTTTCAAACGCCTCATTGCTTTGTGTGGGAAAAGGAAGGGTGGCCCAATGGTGCATACCTTTGTGAAGAAGACATACATCCCTTTTGTTGATCTTTCAACAGAGTGTCTTTGCCGGACTACCTTGAACCTATCTGAGCATGGGATCATTGGGCAATTTATAGGGTTGTGGCCATCTTTGAAGGCTATTCAAAGATGGTTTCAGTGAAATTGGAGACCCTTGGTCTCTGAAGGAATTCGTAATCATCTGGTTGGAAGAGGATATTACGTTTTTGTGTTTGAATCAGCAGATGATCGAGACCTTATTTTTCGAAATGGTCCATATTTTATGGGTCCTCAGGGGCTCTACTTGAATAAGTGGACTCCAAACTTTGACCCTACTCAGAATGTACCCTCAGGTGTTCCTGTCTGGGTTAGGATTCCCCACCTTCCCCTTCATTTCTGAAATTTAGAATCATCGAAATCCATTGGGAATAAGCTCGGAAAATACATCGATAGGGCAGAAAGGAAAGATCAATATTCATGTGCATGAATTTGTGTTGAGGTCGACTTGGAGATTGGTCTGCCTCAGGAAATCAAGCTCAATGTTGTAGAATGGTCTCATATTCAGGAGCTTTATTATGAACAACTCCCTTTCAAGTGCCATTTCTTCCATGGATATGGCCATTTTGCTCGCAATTGTAAGAAAAAACCATAAGAAGTCCCTAGAAAAGAAAAGTCAAATCAATGGACTCATGTTCAGAAAGCAGGCACATCTAAACAGGTGAAAGTTAAAGGGGGAAATGCTCGAAATGGAGTCAATCATACTGTGAATAAATCTTCAAAATCTGAGGTAGAGGGAAATTCCACTGCTTCTTCAAATCCCTTTGTGGTATTAAGTTCTGTTGATGAATAGAACTTTCCTATTATCGAAGAAGGTGAGGTGCAACAATATGAAGTTCATAAAGAAGAGGGTGAAGTAAATCGAGGGCCACAGGAATCTGAACCAGTGCGCCTAGAATCACTTAGTGTTGATGCTTTCATGCAGGATCTATCTCCCATAAGAACTACAAATTCTCCCTCTTATGCAAAAGCTCTAAAGAAGAAATTGGTTGAGTCTTCTGGTTCCTCGGATGATGATGAGCAATTCACATAAAAGGTAGGAAGGAATCCTCGAAAGGAAATAAGAGAAGAAGAAGATGAGAGGCTAAATATGCAGGGAAGCCAGGCTACCATTGAATTGTCATTTGGAAGAAGCAAGTGGAACAGGACCCTAAAGGGAGGAGCAACTCCCTTTTCCTCGGGTAAATAATGCTGCTCATCTCTTGGAATTGCAGGGGATTGGCCCAATCCATTGAAGGCTGAAGTAGTTAAATATCTACTCAAGATGGAACCTTTTGACATTCTCTTACTCCAAGAAACAAAGATATAAGAGGAATCTCTTTTATCTATCATCAGGTCAAAATGGAAAAATAATGCAGGCATGACTGTAAGTGCTCGGGGCACCTCTGGGGGCCTAACAACTTTATGGTCAGAGGATAAATTTCTCCTAAAAACCTCGTATGTAACCCATCACTGGATTTACACTGAATTACAACAATTATCTAGTAAGATATCCATTTCTCTCTTCAATCTCTATGTCCCAGTTAATTTCCTCGAGAAAATAATCCGTTGGAAAACTCTGTCAGAATATGGAAATCCATTCTTGGACAAATATAACTGTGGCTGGTGATCTCAACATTATTCGTGATCTTAAGGAGAAACATGGAGGAAATCAGGGCAAGGATCCATTCCAGGAGGTCGTGGAATTCTTAATTCATTCTAGAGATCTTCTTGATTTCAAGCCCAAGAAAGGGCGATTCACCTGGACCAACAACAGAGTGGGGTTGGCTCATATCTTTGCACAATTGGACAGGTTTCTTGTCCAAATCTCATTGTTGGATGGCAATGTTATAATCTCCACAATTTTTTTTCCTAAGCTTATGTCTGATCATCATCCAATTGCTCTCTTATTGGAAAAAGAGGAAAACCTTGGACCTATCCCATTTCGGTTCAACCCTCTTTGGATTGAGAGGGAGGGATTATGGGATATTGTAACCCAAGTCTGGTCACAGTTTGTTGAAGGCTCTCCCAGCTGTGTCTGGGAGAAAAAAATTAAACTCACCAAAATCGCTTTGAAAAGTTGGATCAAAATCCTCTCTCTAATCCAACGAGATGTAGGGAAGCGCCAGTCCAGGCCTTAGCTACACTATAGTTTAGCATGGAAAGCTATGGAATATCCAATTCACAGTTAGTTGCTGAGCAGGATGCGCAATCTACCTCTTTCCTCTCCTTCCGTCAGGAGGAAGAACATCTTCGACTTAAATTTCGTACCCTTTGGTTGCGTAACAGGGATAAAAACTCTGCATTTTTTCACTAGCAATGCAGGTCCAGGATCTCTCCTAATCATATATCAGAAATCTGCACAAGTGATGGTGTTGTCATTAAAGGACAATTGCAATTACTTCAGGCTGCTAATATGCATTTCCAGCAATTGTTCCATGAGGATGGTAACTCAGATTCAATCTTACCCCACAAGATCTAAAGATCACGATATAATCTCTCGTTGAGATCACTTAAAGCACTTAAGTGACTCAAATTTGTTTATAATAAAGTCACTTAAATATTACAAAGTCATTTATTACTCATTAATTACATAAAATACCCACTTAACTTTATAAAAAATACTTTTACAAGGTCAAATTATTTAAAGTGAGACATGTTTAGTATCTTCTACATGCTAGGCACGAGAAATGTAGAAGTACCTCCCTAGTTACAAACTCTAACACTCCCTCTTAGTGGGAGAGGTACTTCTTGCACCTCCACCACTAGGATAAGTCTCTAGGTCCAATACCATGTCCACTGTAGCAACTCCCTCTGACTAAATAGCTCATATCACTACTTGTCATGGACTCTGAATTGAAGATATGTGCCAGACACCTTTACTCTGAGGAGTATTCTCGCCCTTATACTCATCTTCAACTGTCATCTCGTACTGGTGAACTACATGCAACAATCTTGGAAGATTTTTGTCAAACAGTTTGAATGAACATTAACAACTCCCTTGTAGTATGTTTGACAAATAGTTTGAATGAACATTAAAAACTCTATTGTAGTATGTTCATCTAAAAATTTGAACAACTAGACTTATCCCTTCTTCCAGGTGACCCCCCTGCAAATCTCTTGTAGAACCTGTGCCAAAATAAATTGTTCATTGAACATCAGAGCCCTCACTCTGATACCATGGTAAAAAAAATCTAATAACACTAACATTTCAATTAGCAAACTCTAATTTCTACTTCACATAAACTTCAATAGTCATGCACGTTAAATGTACAGCATCATGAGTCATTCCCCAAGCCAATCTTATGCAGTAAGGATTGGGCCTCATGTGTTGAGGTAGAGAGACTGAGTTGGACTCAGTAATTTGGAGTATATTCTTAGGTTGCACCTAAGGATGATTAAGCCTTCAGTTATAAGGGTTATTCCTCATGTGTTGAGGTGAATGCTTTGATTTATCAAAGTGATGATGTTGGCTCTGATACCATGGTAAAAAAATATCTAATAACACTAACATTTCAATTAGAAAACTCTAATTTCTACTTCACATAAACTTCAATAGTCATGCATGTTAAATGTGTAGCATCATGAGTCATTCTCCAAGCCAATCTTGTGCAGCAAGGATTGGGCCTCATGTGTTGAGGTAGAGAGACTGGGTTGGACTCAGTAATTTGGAGTATATTCTTAGGTTGGACCTAAGGATGATTAATCCTTCAGTTATAAAGTTTATTCCTCATGTGTTGAGGTGAATTATTTGATTTATCAAAGTGATGATGTTGTAAAGTCTTGTTGGACAAGGCTCCAGACTTGTATGTGTCAATTCATGACTCTCATATGGACCTCTATTTATAGTAGGTACCTATGAGGTGGACCTCCAATTATAGAGATAATTGCTTATCATGTGGACCTCTAGTTATAGTAGGTACCCATGGTGTGGGCCTCTAGTTACAGAGGTGAATGATTTATATGTCGAAGCATTAATGTTGTGTAATATATTATTAACCATGGTCACTAGATGTTATTAAGTCTCATCTAGAAACTGATCACCTCCAAAGTGAATTACTTTAGCATATGATCGTTTGGTCTAACAGTAATATTATATGATCACAACATCTGACAAATAATATGAGTATAATCCGATATGATAGATAATTAAAGTTATTGACCATGCAGTAAAACGATATGAGATAAAGATAAAGCATAGAGAAAAAGAGAATTTGAATTTTTCATGCTTCAGCTGATTAAAGTGAACTAAAAATAGTTATAAAGATTCAGTTAAATATCAATGTATGCATCAATTAATTAAAGGAGAACTCAAGAGGTCACTTCAAGTAAATCAATCATCATGATTAAGATAATAATAGTTAACTAAGTGTTAACAAAGATGGACTAGTTAACTAAAGTGTTTATACTAAAGTTAAAATAAAAGATGACACTTTAATTAACAAAATATGACATTTCAGTTAATTAAGTGTTTGCATGACGACACTTGAGTTATTGCATGATGATACTTAAGTTAGCTTGTTAACTAAGTGATCATACATTCAGTTAGAAGGCGATTCCACTCTAGAGACAATTAATCATGATTCATTGTCATAGTTGTATGGTATTGTGCATTCATGTATGCGGGATTGAAGAAGCCCGGGCACAAGATATTTTCTCAAGAAGGAAATTCGTAGTTTATGCATGTGGTGCACTATTTCCCATGGAACCATTCATTATAGCTTGCATGGAAGTGATCCGTGCTTGTTATTAATGTGTTGGGCACATGCCAATTTGATACAATTGATCTTTATTCTCTATTGCTCAATATTCTCTCTAATCTAGCACCTCGAGTGCCGAAAGCAAATTGTTATTATGTAAATGGCATTTTCTGCACCAATTTGATACAGTTGATCTCTATTCTATATTACTCAGTATTCTCTCTAATCTAGCACCTAGGGTGTCGAAATCAATCTGCTATTGTGTAAAAGACATTCTCTGCAATCTATTATAATTATACTCTGAATATTTGCTGGGGTTTTTCATCCTCATAGTTTTGAGGGTTTTCCCTAGGGTACCTCTTGTGTTGTGGATGAATGATTTATGTGATTAAATGTTCTATTGATTCCAATATTCAGTATTTATGCAATTAAAGTCTTAATGTTCAAAGATTATCATATTTGCTCAAAAACTTAATATGGTATCAAAGCTCAGGATGTGAAGGAGTTGAGTTTTGCAAGAAACTAGAATCTTACTTAGATCTTAAGGAGTTGATATTTTTTTTGAGAGCCATGTCATCGATATATGTTCAACCAGAAGATCGTCTTGAAGGTACTTCTAATTTTAACACTTGCACTGAAAGGGTGTTAAACATATTGTAGGAACATGACTTAGATGGTGTTGCAGCTGCAACTATTTCCCAATTTTTTTAAAATTTTGGACCCTCCTTTTAATTTTATCTTGCCTGGATTTGTTTGGGATTACTGAACTTTGTTGTCCTCTGTTACAAATTTGGATTGTTTGAGGTTGAATTGAATAAATTGTTTACCATTTTCGGAAGTGAATGACTATCTTTTGATTAACTTGAAATTGAAGTTTTGGTTTGTCGATAATCTCCTTTTATATCGTCAGAAGTCATTTGAACAATGAATCGGGGCCGTAGTTCTCTACGCAGCCGCCGTTGCGGAAGCTAAACGATGAATGTTCCGATGGTTAGCTCTTATCTTTTCTGATGTCGTGGTTTTATTGTTTAACTTTTGACTTTGCGATATTTTGGTTTTTTGCTCTTGGAACGGTTTATGACTTTGATCGGAAGCCGTAGTCCTTATGTCTTCCTCCGTTGCGTCTCCTTAGCAGACTAACCATCCCACGTATAGTTGTTCCGTTCACCGATGATTTGTTTTGATCTTCGCTGATGTTTTCGATTGCTGCGGGACTCTTAGTCCATGTGACTTCCATTGTTGCGGCTCTTTACTAAACTATTCGTCCGATACTGTAGTCGTTTCGATGTCCGATGCTGCAGTTTCTAGTGTTTTATTTCGTCGACGTTGTTTTTTGCTGCGAAACCATTAGGCTGTATGGCTCCCACCGTTGCGGCTCCTTGTTGAACTAATCTCCTGATGCTTAGTTATTCCGCTCACCGATGGAAGTTTTTCCCCGCCGAAATTTTTTCACCTAAGGTCTATATATTGGGGTTGGTTATTATTTTATTGTTATCCTTGTGAACTTGCACTTGCTCTGTCCCTGTCAAACTGTGTATCTGTGCTTAGCTGTCAGGATTTCGTTCGTTCGAAGTGCTGCCGTGGATTTTTCAGACCATCCCGTCAATTGTAGTTTGCTTGCTTGGTAGGCCAACCATGGTTTCTCATTTCTCTTGAGTTTACTAGTTGTTTTTGGATCTAGGGTTTTCCCCTGTTTGGGTTTTTCCCACCGTTTGGTAGTTGGCCATCTAAGTATGATTACGACGTGAAGTATTGGTCAGTTTCACAGCATTTACGGTGGGGGGTTTGTTTTCTTGAGCTTGTTTTCAAGATGTTAGGAAAGCTTGAACTCGGTCCAAAGGTTTAGGAAGCTGGTGCAGACAAGCGTTACGTTGTCTGCACCGATTTTTGTGGGATTGCTTATGGCTATCCGGGGAGGGAGTTTTTAGTTCTCTTTTCGTCGTAGGCATTTACCCTTTTTTTGTTTGGGATGCTAGAGGGTTTGATTTGCAGTCAAATTGGGATTCCTGCATGTTCTGGAAAGGGCCACACTTTCAATGACTAGCCTCACTGGGGGTTTTTTGTTTTGGTGAAGAGTTAGAATGCATTTCGGTTTAATTGATGCATATTTCTATTAGGGTCATGTTTAGTTGCAGAACGGACTTAGAATTTTAGACCTAGCTTGCAGAAGTTCTTCTTGCTGGTTATTTTCTATTATGCATTAATTTTCTGATAGTTTATCTATTGAAAATGCATATGGAAGACATAAATGTTTTTATACAGTTTTTCTTCGTTCTTAGAACACTGATTGAAAGCTCCAATAGCCTAAGAGTATGTTTAGTCTATGACAGGGCAACTTCTTCAAAGGAGATATGTCCAAAAGACAAAAGAAGAAGGCTCCTGTTGCTGAGGGAGAACAAGATGTGGAGATCATTACTAAGGTGGAATATATCTACAAAGACACTAGAGCTACCACTGGGGTAGAGCTAGACTACAAATGGGGTGAGTGTTATAGTTGATTTTACCACACATGGTGAATCACACTTTTATGGCCTTCCCTATCCCTCTGCAGAATCCTTAGACCCCATGGACCATTTTTGTTCCTTTGAAGTTTCCAAGATCATCCCTAAAAACATGTAAAAATTGCCATACGCGACTTTTAAACCCTTTCTCGTGTATATACATGGGTTTGACCCCTAAAACCGCGTACATCAGGATGTGTGCAAATTTGGAGTTTTCCTTGATGTGGATCCGACTCACTTGTCTCCTGGCCTTCCCTATGCCTTGAGATCGCTCGTATTCAACCTTTCATTACCCCATTGAAGAGCTATATAAGGAACCCTTTGGATACATTGAAGGAATGAGGAATTGAGAGCAAGAGAACTATAGTCCATTGTTGGCAGAACTTGTGCTTGAGACTGCATCCCTTTGACCCTTGGAGCACTTTTGTGTTCTTCCCAAGCTTGCCCTTTGCTCGTGAGCTTGCTATTGAGAGATGGAGGATTGAAGTGGTGGAGGCTCAAGTGGGGGACTTAGTTTCTCTGATTCGCAGATGTGCCGACAGAGGTTGTATTCATTGTAATCTTTGATTTTATATTAATAGAAATATCTTTTCCTATCCAATAATGTGTATTTGAATGAATATTTGATCCATGGATGATTTCAAATGCTTATATGTTATTGCTTATAAATGCTAGAGTAGATCTAACACGATTATATATAGCATGCTTGTCTTGTTTATTGAATGTTGAGGAAGCAATTTATCAATTCAAGCTGGAGTTGGAAAGCTCAACGGAGATCTACATCAACCGTCTGGAATAATGTACGAATCGAGATCCTTTAGTGTTAGATATTTGGTTTCTCTTGCATATAGGAAAGGATTGATTTCTGGAGTCAAGCTGTCTGTTGTGGTACCCCAAGCCATAGGAATTTCTCTCCGTAACAAAATTGGCGACTCTGCTGGGGAGTTCCTAGTAGTTGTCCTTTGGGGGTTTTTATCGACATTCAATGTTCTTGAATTGCTCTTATTTATCTGTTTCTGAGTCGGTTCTGGGGGCATGTTTTCTTGGTAGTGTCTGATTGGTGTGAATTTTGTCTCAGTTTATCTGTTTGCCTTTGTTTTTATATATTTTTCTTCCTGTACGCGAGTTTTCAACTCATAGTCGCGTATACACGTGGCTTTGACTGCTATATCTGTGTACATACGCGGGTCCACTGCGAACAGTCACGTATGCACTGAGTTTTGCCTTTTAGAGGAAGATGGATTGTTGCTGGGTGAATTTTGATGATTATTGAGTCTCCTTTGATACTGCTAAAGTCTGTATACACCTCTGTTTCTGACCAGAGACACTTTTTTTAGGGTAAATTTCTTTTTTAAGAATGTTCTTGTCATTACATTTTTGATTTTTTGTTTTGGGATTAGTGCATTAGATTTCTTTTTAGGGATAATTTTAAGAACCCCCCCGCAATTTATATGTATAAAAAATGGGCAAATCCCCTCGATATATAGGAAAAATTGAAGGCGATTTTATCAATAATATAATATGTATATATAATTTTTTTAGCGAATCTTTCATTTTATTATATAATGTTGTAAAATCTTGGCGAATCTTTCACTAAGTTATAGGATATTGTAAAATTTTGGCGAATATTTCATTACATAATAGAAAATTGTAAAAAATAGCGAATATTTCACCGATTTATAAAATATTGTAAAAATTGGCGAATCTTTCACTGATTTATAAAATATTGTAAAAATTTGGCGAATTTTTTTCCAGGAAGACTCGCCACCTCTTTGATTCCTAAGAAATCACAATTCTTTGTGCTTTCACTTTACCTTCTAACATGTTTCTCGTCGACCTATTGCTAGGCTGGACCTTATGCATTTAATATGCCAATCGAAGCTCTAAGAATGACTTCATGTAAGAGATGTCACCCTCTACTATTGGTGTGTATTGTAGCTTCCCTTTGTAATCCTTTCATTGAAGGACTCTAGGGTCAATGGGATTATCTAGGATGACTATTTCAGTACCAAGGTTTATCATGTTCAAGAGTTTTTTACTAGGGTGTAACCTTACCTTGGGGTTAAGAAGCAACTACCCAACAAAGTTATCATACACATAACTCAACTATTTGATGATGCAGAGCATGGGGACTTAGAAACATAAGGGTTGTTTCTAAAACTCCCCAGCAAAATCGACTGAAAGTTGGCGATCCATAATCATAGGAATTAGCGGGAGTACTTTGAGTTCGAGTAGGCAAAACTTAACACCACCGTGTCTTTTTCCGAGAACAGTCTTTGGACGAGAATCTCAGCGATAAGATGTGTAAATATAATAAAATCATAAAATCTACCATTTTATTGAAATGGAATCTTCCTTTAAAGTTTAATAGAGCTCATAAGCTATATAGATTTAAGCCTTCCATAAAATACTAGTATCAACATGTTAACATAAGCATGATATTATGCATTATAATAAATAGATTTCTATATTTCTAGAGTTACAAAACCAAACTAATAAGCATATTAGAATGAATTGAATTTGAGATAAGAAGGGTACTTTTTAATGACTAATTCCAAGGAAGCCCACGTGTATATAACCGCATCACCATGCTTATTTGTCTCTTTTTCATGTCTATGAAGATTTGAAACTATGGAATTCCTAATAGTTCTATGGAGCCATTGGAGACAAATTTGGGTTTCTAAAAGTTCTCTTTAGGTGTATACAATACTATGATATGCATTTCCTCCTGGGATGAGTTTCAATCAATCTTTTGGAAGAGATGAGGCAACTAAGAAGTCAATGATGAACATGTTGGATGAGTTAAAGTTTGTCGTGAAAAAAAGGAAACAAAACACGTAATGTTGATGTACCATAGTAACCCCTCGGAGATGTTATTGGTTGAGATGAAGGACAACTTTGAAGACATAAATGTTAAATGACCTTCTTAACTCACTCGAAAAAGGGTATAATGCAGATCCAATAGATGAAGTTATTTAAGACTTGATTGCAGCCCCTCCTATAGTAACCCCTCGGAGATGTTATTGGTTGAGATGAAGGACAACTTTGAAGACATAAAAGTTAAATGACCTTAACTCACTAGAAGAAGGGTATGATGCAGATCCAAAAGATGAAGTTATTTAAGACTTGATTGCAGCCCCTCCTAGGGAAGATCTCGGTGATGAAAGTTATGATGAATATTTTATTGAAGATGTTGTCCATCCTCTTGCCCAAAGAAGCTAGTACATACTTGCATCATGAGAACATTTCAGCAATGACCACATCTTCCATCGGGTACAAGGGCTTGGTAAGTTGGTAAGTCATCATGATAATCCATTTCAAATTTCTAAATACACATCTTCCATCCTGTACAATGTTCAGTGCAACAACGTCTAAACTTCAGCCCACTCACCGTGCGTGTCTTTCTGTCTTTCTAGCCTTGGTAAGTTTGTAAGTCACCATGATAATCCATATCAAATTTCTAAATACAGTGACAAATCTTTACATGAATTGAGGAGAACACAATGGAAAAAACATTTCAAAAATGATGATTTTTCAAGTGCCCTAATTCCTTCATTTAATGAAAAACATGAAAATCAAAATGATGATGACACCGACAAATGAAAAATAGAATGATGATGACATCGACAAATTTTGCTTGATTGAGTGACATAGATTGGTCCTAGATTATTGGTCATTTCATAAGGGATACATCCATGACATGGACATCAAAAGTTTGATGACAGAGGTCACAAATCTACACCTTATGACATCGACAAATTTTGCTTGATTGGGTGACATAGATTGGACCTAGATTACTGGTCATTTCATAAGGGATACATCCATGACATGGACATCAAAATTTTGATGACAGAGGTCACAAATCTACACCTTCCATTTCCTTCAGGCTTGGAGTATTTCTTGAAATATGAGAACATCTATGTAGATTTCATTGAAATATGAGAACATTTATTTAGATTTTGTCTCTTGATATGGGACAACCAAAGGATGTTGAGGTAGATGGACACTCTCTTCTTATTAGTCAACATCCTTTTGATTTTAGTAGCCATAAACAATGGTTACTTCATGAACAAAACATTATCAGATAATGGTTGGTGAAGAACATTTTCAGCCATGCATATCTTCAACCAGAAGTTATGCATAGAAAATCTGCAGAAATGTGCGTTTTCAGGGCCACCACGTACTTGGCACAACAATATATAAAATTTATGGTAAGCAGTAGCATATTTTAGCCATATAGAAGGGGAAACAAACATTACAATGCAATCTTAATTATTCTTCCAAACCACATTTTTACTAGCCTATAACATATTTTGATTTAATAAAAGTCAGCAAAAGGGAACAACTAATGTATTACAGCTTTGTCTAGCATGGAAAAACTTGTATGGCACAGGAGAGACATTGAAAGAATAAAATTTTCTCCTGTGAAAAGCAGAAGATATGTATCTGGCCATGTCACCGCCGACCAGATCTTGAATTGTCCAAGTTTCTCTTTAGAAATTCAAACATACTTTTGGATTAC
>LPNX010406861.1:9438-23673 GCA_001517045.1 Pseudotsuga menziesii
ATTGGAGGCAAATGAGAAAAATATGCGTCTTAGAACTGCTCACTCCTAAAAGAATCGAGTCCTTCCAATCTGTGCGAGACGAGGAGGTGTCCGCGATGATTCATTTCATTTGTCAGGAAAGCGACAACGGGACAAAGCCTGTTAATGTGACCAAGGCGCTCTTCTCCCTCACTTCAAATATAATCTCCAGAACGTTGATGGGCAGGAACTGTTCAGTGGTCAAAGGGTCTGAGGGCATTAGAGGAATGGCGGAACTGATGCGGGAGGAGGCATATTTAGCCGGTTCTTTTTATATCGGAGATTTCATTCCTCGTCTCTGGTGGTTGGATTTGCAGGGCATAAGAAGGCGCATGAAGAAACTGAACACGGATTTCGACGCGTTGTCTGAGAAGATTATTGATGAACACATTGAAAGGAGGAAGCGAAACGGGCCGGCCATTAACGATTTCGTAGACGTGCTGGTCGACTTATCGGAGAGTCCCAACATTACGAACATAATGAGCAGGAACGACATGAAGGCCCTTCTTTTCGACATGTTGGCTGGTGGAACAGATACGTCCGGAACTACTTTAGAATGGGCAATGTCGGAGATATTGAGGAATCCTGCTGTGATGAAGAGAGTGCAGCAAGAACTGAAGTCTGCTGTGGGCAACGATAGGCGAGTAAAGCCGCGTGATCTGCCAAGTCTGGAATACCTGCAATGCGTGGTGAAGGAAACACTGAGATTGCATACCCCAGCTCCACTGCTGGTTCCCCACCAGTCAATGGAGGCGTGCAGTGTGGCGGGATACAGCATACCTGCTAAAACAAGGCTCATTGTGAACGCGTGGGCGATAGGGAGAGATCCAGCTGTGTGGGGAGATGACGCTTTGGCATTCAAGCCGGAGAGGTTTATGCCGGGTGGCAGACATAGCAATATAGATGTGAGGGGGCAGAACTTTGAACTCATCCCCTTCGGATCGGGTAGGAGAGGGTGCCCAGGTACGGCTTTGGCTCTCGAAGTAGTCGGGCTTGCACTCGCCCAACTGCTGCACTGCTTCGATTGGAGTTTGGAATATAAAGATGGAATCCAGGAGGAGGTGAATATGAGTGAAACATCTGGGGTGACGGTAGCACCACGTTTTCAGGTTTTTGCTGTACCAACCCTGAGGTTGCCTGCAAGCCTTTGACTATATATATATATAGATAAAAAGTTTGATGTCACCTAGGCAGTTGTATTCATCTTGTTCTTGTCTATATGTTACCATAGCTTGTTCACTTAATAGGAGTATTATGAGGTTTATCCTACGTCAACGAGTCTACGGAATAACCAGTTCTCATCGTAGCTACCTCTCAACTCTGGGAGGTTAGAGCCAGTACCAGCGAGTGAGAGCCACGGTCATGGAGGGCACTTTGGGTTCGGAGGCAGTTGCATTCATGCACAAACTGGCGTTCCGAGTTCGAAAGACTGTCTAATTGAGCGAGGCCAGTTAAGTTGTTTTGTCTTATATGTTACATATGAGGACTTTGTTAAAAAAATTATATGAAAATGGCTATGATATATAATATATTTCTATAAATTTGTTGCTGCATTTTTAAATAACCTCATCTCTCTTTTCGCAAAATTACTGTTATGGTTGGCAAGCGGTTGTTTTTGGGAAACTTGTATTATAGAGGTAACCAGTGTTGGAATTTCACTAAAATGTTACCGGTCAAATAATTCTTTTTTGAGTTTTTGGGTTTAACATTTTTCTTCACTAAAAATTATAGTGAATATGTATCTATCAATACTAACATTTTAGTGTTATAGTTTGAAAGTCTCAATGAAATAAATATGGATCAAGGACAACTAGTATTCATATTTCCTCACTCAATTATGCATTCAATGGCATTAAACTATGGGCCATGGCATTTAATATTTCAAGTGGATGATGCTAAATGGACATGATACCCCGGCTTATTAGAAGTTAAAACTTAGAGACATAATGACTTTTTCATAAAAAATTAAAGCGTCAAAACGAGGTTCTACCAAAAATTGTATTTGACGAAAAAAAGAGTAAAAAAGGGTCAAATTCCATGTACTAAAGTTATTAAGCAATCTTGCAATGTACAGTTGCAAGAGAGAAAACTTTAAATTGTAGTTTTTTTTTTAATGAAAAGTAATCAAAATATTGTTTAGCTTTCTTAATATTTTATAGTCTATCAAAGTTGGTTTAAGTGAATATTAATCATCAAGTTTCCACGACGAGGGAGTGTGGGAGAGGGAAAACAGACAATGGGGACGTGTAGAAACACCCCAAAATTTTGGGGTATTTTGGGGGAGGAGGGGACGTCAAGGTCTCTAAAATTATAAAAAAATAGAAAAATAATATAAATATGAACCCCAACATATAAACTCTTATGTTCTAGAAGAGTTATAGCCAAGCATATCATATGGATGTTTGTTTCTTTTTATTTGTTTCTTTTTCGATTTATAATGACCATTTAATGTAAAAGACTAAAATTTAAGAAGGGCCATTTTTATTTATAAGTAAAAAAAATTTAAAATACGAGGGGGGTGGGGGCCTGTGGGAGCCTCCCATTTTTAGAAGGGGGTGTGTGGGAGCCCCCCAACCTGAGAAACTCTTAAACCTGCATTTCCCCAAGTTTCGCAGAATGTGGGGCATTGGGAAACGTTTCTTATGGAGCCTCCCAGCCCCCGGGGCATGCGAAGCGCAGGGGGCGCACCCCTGACCTTGGGAGAGGCGTCCCCATGGAACACTGATAATAAGGTCGATTAAACTAAATTAAATGAGAATTTAGTAATATTATTAATTTGAAAAGACATATTAAATAAGTTTTAAACTTTAAATCAAACAATATAATGAGTTTTAAAAAAATATGTTTATTCAATGATTATGAGACACTTGGTTTTCTTTAAAATTAGAGAAGCATTGCTAAATCACCATAGTTGTGACATTGTTGTGACATGGGTTAAAAATTTAGGAAGGTTAGTAATTGCACTCTAATGCCTGTGTATCCAAGGCATTTTATGAAAATGATTCTTTTCTTCAATTTTGTTGTCACACCCTCTTTAATATGGAGCTCATGAAAGTTTGTTCTTATTTTAACAATGTAGATCTTATTCTTTACACTATTTAAAACATAGAGATCTATTTTTGATATTCTTGATTAAGGTTAATGATTTAGCCAAGACTTGAAGTCTTTATGCCAATCTCACTCAAGTCATAGGTGGTTTTGACTAGAGAATGAAGCAATATTAAGAAGCCACTTGTCTCCCATGGTGTATATTTTGCTCTTGTATGTTAGGTACCTAGTCATAGCTGTGGTCATAGCCATGCTCTCAATCCATGACATACTCTTTTCTATGAAGAGGATATGATAGGGTGTATTGGCTTTAATTTTTAAAGTATATGTTATAAAAAGATTTTGGATTTACTCTATGCTTCTTCATTAGTCTATCTAGATGTTCCAACCCCAGACTTCACTTCAATATAAGATAACAAGGGTGACGAGAGTCTCAAAGAGGAGATTCTTCCTATTCCAAAGCTAGAGGTTCTAATTTAGAATTTTTTTCAAGTTGATAGTAAGATTTCCACTTTTCATCAATCCTTTTCTGGATGCTATAGTTCTACTTAATATTTTGATGAAAATAGATTCCAAGATATTTATATGAAGTCACTATGTCCAATTTGTTGTTGTCATGCATGAAAATATCACAAGTGGTCCTTTGGAATTTGATTATCATAACATTTGTTTGTGAGTGTTATACCCATAGTGGAACAAAAACCTTTGTGAATTTTTAGTTGATTATTAAGAGCGTAGAGACTCCTACCCATTTTTTTCACACCGAAAAAAAACACAACCCATTATTCCAAGTAATCAAAGTTACTTACAACATCAAAAGACTATAGAAAAAACTCTTTCTCCTAGTCAAATAGTGGCAAAAAATGCCAAACTTTGTATCAATGGCGATCACAAACTATCTAGACAAAAATACTAAGACTCATAACTCACCAAAGTGTTCAAAATAGTAATTGTATGACATCCCCATACAAAAAATAGAAGAAACATTCTAGATTCCAAAACAAAAGATACTTTCCCAGCAATAGACTACTAGAGACATAAAAAGAAAGACTTCTTCAAAAAAATTCAAAGAAACAAAGTCATGCAACACTCCATCTCTGAAATCTTAAATTAAAAGGAGACCATCCATATAGCCAATGACCAACTTGGATAACCGATCAACTTTTGTATTATATTCCTTGTAAATATGCCTGAAAGGGATTAAGGAGAATTATCAAATCAATATTTTAACATTGATCTTCCAATGATCCACGACCAAGGAATGATAGGAAGAGTTTCCTCTTTCACAATCAATTATCACCTTAGAATCACCCACAATCTAAATATTTGAACAATGATTCCTCATAACAAATCAAATTAAACCCCATAATGATAAGAGCTCAGCTCATGTAATAGAGCCATGACCAACACCCTTCAACAAAGATACCTAGCCCCTCTTCTCACTCATGTGACTAAAACTGAAAAACCAAAATGCTAACCAGTATGGAAGGCCAAAAAATAATGTAAAAAGAAAAAAGAACTTCCCTCTTTTTTACGATATTAACTAGGGTTTTTAGGGAAGAAGCTTAGGGTTTGTAGAGCCATTGCTTCTCACTTAATTCTCTCTAGCTCCTCTCATAAGAACAATATCATTAACATAGAGAAGAAGGATAATCATTATACTTACCAAAGTTGTCCCAACACAACCTACCTCTTCCAAACAACCTTTTAACTTTTTTATTATTAAAGATAGCCTACACCACCGGAATGGGTCCCAAACCAATGAAACCGCACCATATATATATATTGTTGCAGCACTCCACTCAAGTCTAAATAACCCTTAACTATGTAAATAAAAAAAACTAATAAATAGAGAACAATCTTACTTAACTACTATATTAGATTACATTACATTTAGTTTCTTCTTGATTCGGGAGGAGAGAGGGTTAGGGTTCCCTATCGGAGTTGCTAGGATCCTAGGGTTTTCTCCTAGTTGGGCTCGGCTGGTGTGCAGGTTTATGCCAACCTGGTGACACTGACAACCTGATGATGTGATGTCAGTTTACAGCTAGAGGCATGTTTACTTCCTGGGCACGGGGACATAAGTCACAAGTGATATCGCGAGGGCTTATGGGAGGTATCTGATAACTTTTTCAGCCAAGGTAAGTTTTATTTTGTTTTTACACGGCCGGCCTTGAAGTTTTTTACTGGAGTTTTCTCTTTCACAGGAGGTTTGTTTTCGATGGAGGAGAAGGATATGCTCGACTACTCTACTGATCCGTCAGGGGGGGTTATTTCTGCAGCCCCATTACTGGGGTTTACTATGCTGACGGGGAGGCCCGAAACTGTTGGGGGGGTGTCCCTTTGCCACATCTGATGTCATGGTGGAAGATCTCTCACCGTCCACCTTTTTTTCATCACTGACGGCGTTAAACCTGCCGGATGACCCATTTGTTCTTTCAGTCGTGAACACTGTGGAAATTGCTCTAGTTGGGGTTTTGGACGATATTGTTGTTTTGGAAGATGGTAGAACTGTTGGAGAACTTTTGGTTACTAGTGTCAGCGTTGGCATCAGGGGTTCTATTGGCATTTCCTTGCGTGATGGGGTTTCGAGGGAGGAACCACAGACTAATGTTGAGGGTTTTGTAGTGGTTGGGGACTTACCAGGCAGAAGGGACACGTATCCCTGTAGCGATCAAAGGCTTGAAAACCTTGCATCAGCCATTAAGGGTAGAAATAAGGGTTTGAAAAAAAGAAAGAAACAACGGACAAAGAAGAGATGGACTGGATACAGCTACACCTTGGGGGATGAAATCAAGTGGAAGTAGATAGATCATTTGGCAAACTTTTCGGTGGTGGAAAGGGTAATAGGGAAGAACTTCTCGATGCAGGCTATTGATAATTGGATACAAGCTAGATGGTCCGAACCACTTGGGGAGGTGCCGGATATAGAGGGCCTCACTCGAGGCTGGTTTGCTGTTAATTTTACCAAACAGGAACATGTCCAGTGGGTATTGGGGAGAAATTGGTTTATGGAACAAAACCCGGTGGTATTAAAGTCTTGGATCCCAACCTTTGATGCTAGTATGGAGAGAGTGGATGTGGTTTCGGTATGGGTCAGGCTTCCTGGGATGCAGCAATAGTTTTGGGAAGAGGAACATTTCATTAATATTGGTAATATTCTGGGTACTTACAGAGAAGTTGATCTCTCCTATAAGATCACGAAGGTCAGTTGTGTAGCGTGCATTCTGGTGAATAACAATATTCAGGAAGGTCTAGGAGAAGATATACAGTTATCATGGAAAGGGGTGACATTCTCATAGAAGCTAGACTATGAGAACGTTCTGTTTCGGTGTAGAAGGTGTCATGCCTATGGACATCCTGCGGCTGAGTGCAAATTGGGGATTCACACAATTAATGGGAAACATGGTCAGAAAAATAACAAAGGATTTTTCTCGAAGGGTGGGGCAGTTGAACCCTTGGTGCCTAGGTCGGTCACATAGGAGGTGGATCCCAGGGAGGTCACCTTACTGGTTGCTAAAGCAGTTCTTCTGGCGTTCGTCGATACACCTGTGGCCGAAACTTCTGGGACGGAGGTAGTTCCTATGGGTATCACTTCTTTTAATCTGTCTCCATCCATAAATTTATTTTCTAGTTATTTAAATTTATCTGGGATGGGTTGGGTGGAAAAATTAAAAAACCTTAACATCTCACAACCCATTCTTGAAGTTTCTTCTACCGTTTCGGCTGCTGCCATTGAGGAACTTGATACACCACTGACCCTGGAGTTGGGTGGGGATGTGTGTAGGTCACCAACATCTCCATAGGGATTCGAGGTACTTTCTGAGGTCCTCCATGAAGGGGGCGAGGGGAGGGATGGGGAAACAATCTTTTACACCATCTCGGGGGAGGGGCAAAATTTATGCGTTGGCAAAGGCACAGTCTCGGGCATGGAATGATCTTCAGGCTGACAAACAATAGTCTATTGAGAGGGCACTTAGAGCGGTGAAATCCCATAGGAAAGGGTGGTGATGAAGATCATGTCCTTCAATTGTAGGGGTCTGCCTAGTCCTCGCAAAATATCAACGCTCCGGCGGGTGTTCGAGTTGGAACATCCAGATGTTATGATGCTACAAGAAACTTTAGGTTTGGGTGATGTGATCAAAAGTAGGTTGGAACTCTGGTTCTTGGGCTAGCTTTTTGATACTTGAGATGTGGGCGACCGATCTGGTGGATTGGCTCTGGGTTGGAATACACAAAAGATTAAATGAGTAATTATTTGGGGTTTGGAATCAGTTATTGGGATGACCTTTAAGTCGTTGGAAAAAGGTGAACCAATAACTATTTACAATGTCTATGGTCCTTATTTGAACAAAATTCCTTTCTGGGATAACCTGTTTGATAACTCTCTGCTGGAAGGGGAGTTGGTGATAGTCGGCGAGGATTTAAATTTTTCTCTCAGACAGGAATAAGTTTGGGGTCCTCATGCCTGTCCAGATTTGCTATCAGAATATTTCACACAAAAATTGGATGAACGAAATTGGATTGACATTGAACCTTGCAAGCTTAAACCCACTTGGACTAATAATAGATGTGGGGAGTGGCGTGTTGCAAAACACCTGGATCGGTTTTTGGTAACGGAGAAGCTGATGGACAGTCAAGATTTCTTTCGACAGTGGGTTGCCTGTGGTGGTATTTCTAACCATCTACCTATTTTCCTGGAATTCAGGAAGGGGCCTATTAAATTGTTGAGCCCACTGAAATTTAACAAGACCTGGCTTAAAGATGAATCTTTCCGACTATTGAAAAGCAACTAGTGGATTCATTTTAATCTGAATAGTGGTCTTACTACATCTTTTTAGTTCGCGACAAATATGCACAATATTAAGGGCTCCATCAAGGGATGGGAAGCAGAAAAGAGATGCAGGGAAGATCAAGAGCTTAAATTGATTGAGAAGGGAATTGCTGAGACTTTGGAAAAAGAAGGGGGAGGTTTACTAAATCAGGTGGAAAAGGAAGCTTTGACTATTCTGATGGGTCAAAGGAACACTATATTACTTGATAGGGAGGAAACTTGGCGGTTGAAGAGCAGAGCTACTTGGATTGAATGTGGGGATGACAATAAGAAGTTCTTTCATGCTTATGCTAGAGGCAGAAAAGATTCAAACACGATTTGGATCTTAAGGGATGATCTTGGTAATATTCAGGATACTTTCGAGGGTATGGCTAGCATGGGGGTGGAACATTTTCAGGAACTATATCGTGCTTTGAGGCAGGCATCTATTGCTGAGATTGTAGAAATTGCTCAGTATTTTCCATGCTTTGTGGATTAACAAGAAAATGTGGAACTTATGGAAGAGGTTACTGAAGAAGAACTCAAGATTGTACTGCATAGTTTCCAGAAGGACAAAAGCCCTGGCCCTGATGGATGGACCATTGAATTATTTAATGAACTTTTCGATCTCCTGGGTGGGGATTTACAAAGAATGGCGGAGGATTCTCGTGTCACTGGTAGGATTCCTACCAGTTTTAATACGACCTTCATTGCCTTGATCCCTAAGGTGGACAATCCATGGACATTGAACGAGTTCGGGCCAATCTCTCTATGTAATGTTGTTTATAAAGTAATCTTAAAGGTGATTGCTCGCAGATTGAAGAATATATTGTCAGAACATATTATGGAGGGACAATTTGGGTTCTTGGAAGGGCGTCAAATCCACGAAGCCATTGGAGTGGCTCAGGAAGTCCTCCATAGCATGAAATCCAAAAACATCAAAGGAGTAATTCTCAAAATAGATTTATCTAAATCCTATGACAAGGTAAGCTGGCTATATATTCGTATGCTTCTAACTCATCTTGGTTTTGGCATTACTTTTATCAGGTGGATCATGAGCTGTATCACTACAGTATCTTTCTCGGTCTTGGTGAATGGGGAAACTTCACCATTTTTTCATGCAAAAAGGGGAATGCGATAGGGATGTCCATTGTCCCCACTACTATTCTTGTTGGTGGCTGAGGGTTTGAGCAGATCATTAAGGGAGGCCCGTAGGGTCAGGGAACTACATGGCATCCGTATTTCACACCTATTACAGATAACACACTTATTATTCGTGGATGATGTTCTAATTTTTTGTTTGAGAACAACAAGTGATGTAGATTCCATTTCCCGGATCCTTACAGTTTTTGCATCAGCAATTGGTATGGATATTAATGAAGGAAAGTCCACTCTATCCACACATAGGTTGGGTGCAGAGGATTCTTGTCACATTGCTTATACTTTTCCATTCAGGATTGAAGATTTGGAAGGCGGGATTAAGTAACTGGGGTTTTACTTAAAACCCAATGATTACAAAAAGAAGGATTGGCACTGGCTTTTGGAAAAATTGGAAAAATGCCTAAAAATTTGGAGCCATAGATGGATTTCCCTAGAAGGGAGATTGGTACTTGTAAAGGTGGTTCTTGAGGCTATTCCGGTTTATTGGATGTCCCTGGCATGGATTCCAAAAGGAATCTTGGAGGGGGCTTGCCGGATATGTTTTCGGTTTTTATGGAGTGGGAGGCAGGATGTGAGGGTGATTACGTGGGTTGGCTGGAAGCAACTTGCGGTGCCCAAAGGGTTGGGTGGCTAGGGACTCAAAAATATCTCTTTTCTCAAAGGCGTTGGAAGCAAAAGGAGGATGGAGATTATTGAAAGGGGAGGGCCTGTGGTCACGTGTTGTGACTTAGAAATATATTTCCCCAGCTTCAGTGGAGGAATGGATTAGGATTGAAGACAAACCATTTTTAGGGGGCTCTATCATTTGGAAGGATGTGGTAAAGTCTTTTGAGGTCATTAGTGACAGCTTGGCTTGGAACATTGGAGATGGAAGGAAGATGAGGGTAAGGGTGGATCTTTGGGTGGGATACAATAATCAACATTGACTCTCTGAAAATTTGGTGATTTCCCTAATACTTAGAGATATATTCACCCTGGCACATCTAGCAAAACCGGTATAGGAGAATCAATGGACCCAATTGTGGAGGAGGGATACATATTATGAATTACCTGCGATTGAAGAAGATGAACTGGCCCATTTTATTAGGATTTTGAACCAGTCACAGGTCCAACTTCGTGATAGAGAGGATGTATTGATATGGGACTCGGATCTTGGTGGGAAATATACCCTAAGAGAAGGTTATCTCAAGCTGAGCGTGAATGGGAATGATAGCGAGGCTATCTAGCGGTGGAAAAAATTGTGGAAGATTCATAGTCCACAAAAACTAGACTATTCCTTTGGTGTGTCTTGGAAAATAAGGTCCCTACTTGGGATAACTTACAAAAGAGAGGTTTCCAGGGGTTGGGTAGTTGTGTATTGTGTAAGGTTGAAGCAAAGTCAGTGATCCATTTGTTTCTCACTTGTCCATATTGTGTAGAAGTATGGAAGGAATGTGTGAAGCTGCTGGGCTTGGTTTTGGAATGCCGGTGGGAGGGGGATATCATATTATTGACATGGGAAAACTAGAAGAAAATGGAAACTCAGGAGATTATGGCAGCACTACGTTTGCTTGTCACTTGGGGCATTTGGTTAGCAAGGAATAACTTCATCTTCAATGGGAAAGCTTGCACTCCTTCTATTACTGCTAGCATGTCATGTGGGGTGATTCAGGCACTTCCATCACACATTCGGGTAAAAAAAAAGAGAGAGGTTTTGGCTGTTCAGATTGACAAGACTATCCCTTAGGGATATTTCGATGGAGCAGCACAAAAAAACTTGTGCGGGGGGGGGGGGGGGGGGGGGCTATTTTCTTCCTATCAAAAAATCATTCCATTGAACTTATGGCTGGGTTGGGCGATGGTAGAAACAACACTACAGAACTATTAAGTCTGAAATTACTCATTTTTTCAGCGGAGAAGGGGTGTAGATCTGTTCAAGATTTTGGCGACTCTCTAAATGTGATAAACTAGATAAAAAAAATTCAGCAGTGCAGAGATTTGCGTCTAGAAAACATCCTTTTAACTATTCAGGATATTATTGCTTCTTTTTTGTCTCTCACAAGTGAGCACATTTACAGGGAAAACAACTACCAGGAGGACCGGGATTCAAAGGTGAGGCTCTAGCTGGCTACGGGCCATTCGAAGGTTAAGGAACGGTTAGGGGATACATGCTTTGAGTATTACCATAGGAATTTTATGGAGGCTGCCGAACAATAGTCCTATTACTGAATTTTTATGAATTTTGATGTGCTAATTTGACTGTCTTATTAATAAGAGGTGCAAAATTGGCTGGACAGCCAGGAACATTGACTACTTTTATTTCCTGCTGTTTTATATTTCATAACAACTTTATTAGACTCCAACTCTATATCATATGTTGGAAAACAGATGTTACTATGTTTATATATTTTGGTGGTCGGTCTGTGACAAGATGTCATGGGTCAGTGTTGCATAGGGTATGGAAACAATACTAGTTTTGTTTCCTTATTTGCGGGATAGAGCACAGGTTTGGATCATTATCTATGATGATGGCACAGTTATTTTGAAACATTTGTTTTACCTAAATATTGGTGGGCAAGACCTTCGATGGTGAACTTCCTCTTTCAGTCTTATAACTTTTTTGTTTTATGTACTCACAGTTATCAACTTATAAATATACAGAAATGTATATCTTCTTTATGTAATTTTGTTACTCTCCGGATGAAATAAAATAATCTTTTTTTCCAAGGAAAAAAATATTTCCTCTAAAATTAATTATAAAATAATAAACACATAATTAAAATAAATCATTTAGCTATATGAAAATTTTGAGAATCATTAGATTGTAAAATTTAGTGTGAAAAACGTGATATTGATTAAAGTGAAAAACGTTAAAGGACAACTATGATGTGGAATTGATTAAGGCGACAAACTTACAAACAGCCACCATGTGATATTGATTAACGGGACAAAAGATATGGGCACTCACCCTACAATATTCATTAAAGTAAACGAAGGTTACTACACCTAACCTATCAGTAACAAAGTATGTGGACAAATCCCACTTGGAAAAGTTTGGGAGCTAAAAACGTCACTCTTTGTACCTTTTTTTAGTTTTATTTTTCAGTAGAATTTTGGCGAAAAATGTATGGACGGTCATGAGACAGGTTTCAAAGTTGTTCTTTCAGGGATTGATTCCAGGCTTGTAGTTGATAGGAGTGTTGTAGAGTATAGAGGTAGGTTTGTTGGATTTTTTTTCAGGTAAAAGAAGTTGATTTTGATGAGACTTTTGTTCCAGTTATCATAAGATTCTTTTGAGATGAGGAAGTTTACTATGTTTCAGTTGTTTCAGTTTTTATAAGCTTTTAGGTACATAAGAAAGAGTAAATAGTTTGTTGATAGCATTGTATGGGTTGTTACCCATACCATCTAAGAGTGTGATGGTAGAGTTTCTTTATGAAAATTTGTTGTAAGGTTTTAGTTCATTTTAAACCAATCTAAATGCTAAAAAAATGGAAGAAAGTCTTTGTTAGAAACTCTACTTTTCTTGAGTTGTCTTATTGCTTGTCTTATTGCTGCAAAGAAAAACGTGGAAAGTATTGTGTTTTAAAACAATTCAACCTACTTCAAGACATTTAATGATGCACCAACAAGCTTGATGCCAGTTGGATTTCAAGCTAGCATCCAGCTTGCTACATTAAATGGGGTACATTGCTAGCCAAGAACAATGGGCATTTAGACTTCTCTAATAAATTTTTCAAAGATTATTTTGTCAAATTGCTTACTATCTTGTATATTTATTCAATAATTCATTATTATAATTTATACTAACTTTTAAAAGAGAATTTTGTCAAATGGCTTACTATCTTGTATATTTATTCAATAATTCATTATTATAATTGACTCAAGTTTAGTATACTATTTTTATATTTATTTAATAATTTAATATTATTTCTTGAATGGTGTGAAATCTTGTATAATTAGAATATCTCCCTACTTTTTTTATTTGAATTTGAAAAAATGCTTTATTCTTGATAATTCATTATTATAATTGACTCAAGTTTGATATACTAATTTTTAAAAGATTATTTTGTCAAATTGCTTACTATCTTGTATATTTATTCAATAATTCATTATTATAATTGACTTAAGTTTGGTATACTATTTTTATATTTATTTAATAATTTAATATTATTTCTTGAATGATGTGAAATCTTGTATAATTAGAATATCTCCCTACTCTTTTGATTTGAATTTGAAAAAAATGCTTTATTCAATAATTCATTATTATAATTGACTCAAGTTTGAAATCTTGTATAATTAAAATATCTCCCTACCTTTTGATTTGAATTTGAAAAAATGCTTAATTGGGTTGAATTATTTCTTAAATTGAAATCTTGTATAAGTAGCAATGTACTGTTTTTTATATTTATTTAATAATTTAATATTATTTTTTAAATGGTGTGAAATATTCTATAATTAGAATATCTTCTTACCATTTTGATTTGAATTTGAAGAAAAGTGCTTGATTGGGTTTTAGAGTAATAATGATAAACAAGTCTTTTAAGGTGTATTTTTAATTTGTTGGGAATTCATTTGGAAATTTAAAAAAAAAATCAAAATCAATTTTATAAGTTATATAAGGTGTATAATTGGTAATATTTAAGGGTGTTTAATTTATTTATAAATTCAAAAACACAATTTAAACACTTTCAAATTTGGATTTTACAAAAAAAAATATTACCACAAAACCCATTAACAAGTACTCAACATAAAATAAATAAACTACTTTCTATATGATATTTATATTAGCATTTGCACCAAGAGGTGCAAAGGAACGCCGTGAGGGTAAAAATATTCTGCTTTTCCCCAAGTGAAGCTTTGTGACTTACCTTGGTATAGTGGAAATGAATTTTTAATAATACTTATATTTGAGATTTTTGGATCTATTTTACGTCAGAAATAATTATAGCTATAAGGAAATAATTAATGTATTTTAAATCCGTTCTTATTTCCTTAATGTGTTGGAATGTCATGGTTTTTGATATCAGAAATATCGCTAATGGGAATAGGGAAGGAAAAAATTGTCATTCATTTCCGATATTCGCAATGCAACAAATTATCCCATTTCCAATATTCGCAATGCAACAAAGTATCCCATTTTCGAAATATGAAATAAATATTATAAAATATATTTTTTATAATATATATATCTATCTATATATATATATATATAT
>LPNX010406865.1:0-23842 GCA_001517045.1 Pseudotsuga menziesii
ATGAGATGGTGGAAAAAAATAAGACCCAAATCATCATGTATTCACCAATAAAGTACATTTTTCATTACCATTTCCATACACTTATTAGCCATTGAATTGTACCGTTTTATTTTTATTTTGGGCATTGTCCACTATAGATTATCCTTTCCACGATGCATATTACGTCAAATTTTCTTGTCCTCATTGCTTGTTTCATTCCTTTGTGCATTTTCCATTATAAATTATCCTTTCCACGATGCATATTACCTCAACTTATCTTACCTTCCTCGTTGCTTGTTCCATTATAGCCTCATCTATAGTCTTATGTTCATAGCTTATTTCCTTAATCATTAATTGAGCGAATCATAGTATATTGCCTAGCATTGTACGATGAGTTAAAGAGTACTACATTGATATATAAAGGTTTGACTATCATTTGATATGCCAAATCTTTATTGTTAGCAATTTGTCTCTAACCATTTTTTTTAAACAAGAATGGGTAGATTATATATATTAAAATGTTGAGAATTAGTTGAAAAGTTATAAAACATTTCATCTTTCACCTTGTCGTTGAGGGGAGATCAATACTTTATTTTTTAATCCAAATTTCCCTGGCTCAAGTATAATCTATCTAAAGTTTCCTAGCAAATATATAACTTCTTTGTCTATATAGTTGAATATATTGTCTTAGTTGTAGAACACACACAAAAAATACATAGCACAAAGAACAAGTAAAACTACAAAATCACGTCTTTAGTCAACCTGTATGGTACAGTCAAGATTTATGGTTTCCATGAACTAGATGGTGAGGGTTCAAAGCCACGAATAAGTTCAATTGAACATTAATTTCCTGTGACATATTTACCAATTTATCCACAATCTCCAACAATCTATCCACCTAGTCGCTTTGCTCGTTGAGACTGCTTTCCATGTTGTCCATTGAAAAATTTCGATCTCAAAAATATGGCAAGAGATTTGTCTCATGACCTTCACTAGACCTTCCATTCTTTCGTGCATAATACACAACTTATGTTTGAGATCGCAAATGTCACTATGAACCTTGCAAAGGTATCCTTTCTAGGAGGGAATATTGTTGAAGCTAATACTAAGTTGATAATCGCCAACCAAAACAGAGGGAAAATCCCCAATATAATGCTTCCAAAATCAAGAGAAATACCAATCACAAATATAGGAAAATAAACTACCTATTGAATCCCACTGGAGATGGGGTCCTCCCTCTTAATCTAGCAGGAACGCATACAAATCACATCACAATTCTGATTGAAAGGACGAAATCTTATGAGCTTCACACCACGTAGATTGACAAATTTTTTCCACCTTAATAATTTGGAAACATAACCAGAGCTCTCTACCAAAATACCTTCTCGTGGAACGAAAACACAAAACTAGAACTTTACTTGATGAAACACATGAAAAGGCCAAGAAGAAATGAGACCTTGTGAGAGTATCTCTGCATAGAGATATACCATAGGCTTCAGGTGGAGAAGGAATGCACTCCATTAAACTACACTTAGAGGGAAAAAAATTAAGCACATGCAGAGGAATCCATGCATGAAGGAAATTAAATTTGAATGGGATGCACTTTGACCGAGGTCCATGTGCCCATGATTCCCCTTTGATTCACCACCTTGCATTAAAACCATGATATGATTGATGATCATGAATGACATTAAGGAACCAAAAGTGTCTATGAAGGGGATCTCTTTGATCTATACAAACCCCCTTTTCCAACACAATGCCTCGATTTGCTAGGCGATTCACAATTTCATTGTTATTTCAATCTACATGAATAAGACTTAGACCAATGATTTCTTTAAGGAAGCGTATAGTTCGCTTTTCAAGCCTTCCCTTGACAGCTTCCTCGTGGGCTAGACCTTCTCTAGCTAAGCGAATAATAAATAAGGAGTCTCCAATAATAACTGCTTTCAAGAGATTTTGATTACCTATATATTCCACCCCCTGCAGGGCATACCATTTTGCTTGATTGTTTGTGGTGGATTCAACTCCCCATGCAAATGTATTCAGTGTTGTTCCATCGAGGTCAAACAACACCCACTGCACCTGTCACCCTTAGCAATTCATCTCTAATCATTAAGTCCTAAACCACCTTAGTATTATCCTAAATTGAGTTTATGATTTGTTATGTGAAGTGTTAAAAACGGTTATTAAAAGTTGTATCATAAAATGATAGATAAATGATCCATTAAAATGTTACATATTTTGCAAATATAATAGAGATAAAATAAGAACCAAATAGTGACAATGTGATAGTAAAACTTAACTATTGAAATTTAGAACTATTAATATAGCAAAGAGATAGTGCATAAAAAAATATGATATAGATCATTAATTTAATTATTTTTAAAATTAATTCTAAAATCCGTTAAATATGCCATTAATGAAAAAGGAATTTAGTCTTATAATTACTCTTCTTTTGATTTTAACTCAAAGTTGCCTATATAAATGAAGAAAACTGATTCAAATGTAATATAATAATTCTAAAAAGATTTTAAATACTTTAATTCTAACCAGGGCACTTTTTTACTTTGCTTATTTTATGTTGGAATCGGGTGAATTTAATTAACAAAATCTTAACTAATGTTGTTTTTTAGGAGATTTTAAGCTCAAAATGAAATCAAGTAATAAGAAAACCCCCAACACCCACACCCTGTAAAATCTAACAATGTTTTAGAATGTTTTGAATATTCCGTGAAAATTCATGGCAAAAAATTAGTAAAAATAGCCGAAAACCGTGGTAAAAAAGTAGACAATTGTTTCCAAATTGATATCGGTATTCAAATTTTCCATGTTTTTAGAAATCTTACAGGTATCTATCATTGGAATTCGAAAATTGAAGTATATATTGTTTTTCAAGAGCCATTCCAATCAGGTATCAAAATTGAAGGCGGTATTGTTTTCTAAGAGCCTTTTTAACTTGTTACAGAAGAGTAAATTTTTTTTTTAACAGAAACTATAAAAGGATTTTTATAAAACAAGCTGTGCATAGCCATTCATTACAGTAGTGGCAAAACAAAGTATTCATGCAGATCAAAATTGCTGCACAGAAAGCTTATCCGAGGAGTTTTCCAAAAAACTACACACAAAGTTTTCCTAAAACAACTAATGTTGCGGGTAGTATATACCCTTATAAACTGATTACATAGTAAAAGGCGGTAGAACATTTAACCATAATTAAAGGAAAACAGATTAAGGATTACCTCTAAAATTCCTGGGCTGAACTACAGACTCTTCCTCCATTGGGTGCTCAGCTTCTGCAGTGGCTCCATTCACCCTGCTACCCTGGTTCATGGTAATCAGACACTGGAGATCTTCCTGAATCTTGTCAACTTTGCCCATTATCTCTCTAAGGTTGCTCTCATTATCATCAATCTGAGCGTCGTGGTTGCTGATCTGCAAAGAGGTGTAGCTCATCGTTTCTCCTATGCTCTTAACCTCCCGCGCAATTTCTTTATTGTCCATTATGCCGATTGCTAGCATTTCATACAGACGCCTCAGGTTCTTTTTTACATCCATTATTCCTGCACTTTCACCAGCCTGAGACATTCTTTCAGCTCCTGTAGAGATATCTATTTGAGCAAAGTGATTGTGCAAGGCACGAACAGAGCCAGCAAGGATGCAAGCCTGGTTCTCGACTGAGAGACCACTGAGAAAAAGACTGAGCACTGTGAGCTCCTGTTGCAACAAGGAACCTCCGTGCCTTTCTTTACAGACCAAAGTGCCCACAACACCTTCCTGCCACCCCGTGCAATGGCAACCCAAGACCGTGGTTCTCCCCAAATTTCCAGAATGCGTAAGAGTTATACCAGAGCCAAGGTTAGAAGACCACAACGCAGAGAGGGAGCTGCAAGAGCAAGTGGAAAAGGCTGCAAGAGCAAGCCTTTCCTTCACGAAGGAATGGGTGAGAGAGAGAGCTTGCCACGGGATACCCTGTAGCCACCCTTCTCCAACACCTGCAACTACATTCAGAAGAAATCGCGCAGCCTCATGAGAACCAGAGCCGAGAGATGGAGCGGAGTGAATAGGCATATCGCTGCGAGGAGAAGACATAGCATAATGGTCGAAGGGACATTGAGCGTGCAAGGAGGAGAGGCATTTAACCCAGGGCCGGCTAGCCATTAATTCTATAAAAACAGAGAGAAAGAGAGGGCAAATGTTTAGCCACGGGGCGGAGGGAGGAGGGAAGGCAAGACAGCATAGTAAATAGATGGAACCGTTGGGAAGCAGCGTGGAGTGGAGGCCAACTGTTGGGAGCTGACGCAGGGTGAAGGGTGGAGGGGAGAAAGGAGGGATAAGGATAGGGGGAAAGGAAAAGAGATGGGGTTTAAAAGAGATGGGGAAGGAGGGACAAGGGAAAGGGGGTAAGGAGGGGGGAGATAATGATAGAAAAGGAGGTAGAGGAGGGGGGCCTTTGAGGCTTCTTATGAAATGAGGGAAGGATAAAAATATCAATGAGATAAGCTGCATAAACTAAAATCGTAGGGAAGACATCTGACACCACATTAAGGGATGAATTTGAGGATAGGAGGGTTTCCGTCCTGACTGTAATGATCTTGTGGGAGAGAGGCTCCCATGTTAGCCAAAGTGTTCGCTGTAGAATTATTGTGCCAAAGGTTGTGGAGTGTCTCATAGGATTTAGACATGAGAAGCTTGGCTTTGTCAAACAGGCGGCGACAATTGACTGCTCCAGAGGGGTATCCATTGATCAGTTTTAAGATGACATGTTTGGAGTCTTCGAATATCAGAACCTTTCGAAGTTTTTTAGTGTTTAGTAGATGTAGACCCTGAAGAAGTGCTAGCCACTCAGCTTCATTGTTTGTTCTATTTCCTAGACCCCACGCGAAGGTTTGTTCTACATGACCTATGGGATCCAGGAGGATCCCCCCCGCTCCTGTCACCCCTGGGTTGCCTTTCGAGGCTCCATCAAAGAAGAAGGCAAAAGAGTTCTTCTCCCTGAGCCAAGATTTAAATTCATTGTTGGGTAAACGTATCTCCCACGGGAAGGATCGGCAAGGTTGTGCTGCACTGCAATTGATACTTTTGTAATGAGGGGAGCTCCTCTCTTTTAGGATTTTTTTGCACCAAGATGAATAAGGTTCAAGAATGGACTCTTGTGAGGGGAAGCTGATGTTATTCGAGGAAAATTTTCAACTATCATTCCTATAGTTTTAGCGGCTATGCGGGCCGGGACAACTTTTTGCTCCTTGAAGATGGAATTATTCCTAGCAAGCCACAGTTGCCAGCAGAGGTTCTTTGGGATAGAGGCCCAGAGACGACTCAGGATTGGTTTCTTTCTTAAGGAGCTGGGATAATGATTAGACCAGTCTTTGAAGAGTTGGGCTACAGAACCTGGGAGGTTTAGACCAAGACCCGAGGGGAGAATAGTCCTCCAGACTAAGAGGGAGATTTTGCAATGAAGGAAAATATGGTTGGTAGTATCTTCGTCTAAATTGCACAGGGCACATCAAGAGGGACCAATTATGCCTCTTTTCCTTAAATTTTCAGCTGTTAAGAGCTTATTATGTAGAAGGATCCATGTGAAACTGTTTACCTTGGGGATACTATCAGGATGCCACACCTTCTTCCATAATCTATCTGCCACAATCGGTTCCATAGTTATTTTCTTGTAACCTTCTTTAACATTGTACTGTCCCTATTTTCCCCATCCAATGCGGTCCTTTGCTGCGTCTCGCATTGGGGACAGGCCGTGAAGAGAGGAGAGAAGAGAAGCTGCTGCGTTGACCAGGTGAGCTGGAGGAAATAACTCCTTCCATCATATCCACTATCCCTTCGTATCCCACTGAGAAAGATCATAAAGGGTGTTAATCCCCTGCTCACTCGCCCATTCAACTAAAGGAGCCAATCTTGGCAGCGAGGAGCAAGGGGGCTGTCCTAAAATGTTGATATTCCAGACGTTAATCCTTTTTCCATTCCCTGGGATCCAATAGAAGTCTTCGATGATTGTGTTAAGGGATGCTTTGCATAACTGCCAGAGAGTTGTTCCTTTGCCTGCCCAAGCACTATCCAACATTTTTGACTTGGGCCTTCTAATATATTTTTTCCTGATGACTTCCTTCCACCATTCCTTTCTTCCCGTAACCAATCTCCATATCATTTTATCTCCCATGGCTTTGCTCATTTGCTCTAGATCTCTAATGCCTAGGCCGCCATGGCTTTTAGCTCGTTTGACCGTGTCCCACTTTACAAGATGGAACTTCTTAGTGTGGACTTTTCCTCCCTGCCATAAGAATTTTCTAATTTCCTTGCAAATGCTGTTAATGGCATTCTTAGGAGCAAGGACCATTGAACTTGTATAAATGGGATAGGAGGAGAGGAAGGACTGAATTAGAACCGTCTTCCCTGCTAGATTAATCCATTTCGATCCCATGGATTGAGTCTTGGCTTTGATTTTTTGTATGACGGGGGTCCACATTGAGGAGACCAAGAACTTTTTGACAATGGGGATGCCCAAATAGGTAAAATGAATCCAATTAGGATTGGCTTTGATTTGAAGGATTTGAGATATGCTGCGAAGAGTTGTTATAGGGCAATTCCACCCATATATTTGGCATTTATTCAAGTTTGCTGAGCTTCCAAAGGATTGGAGAAAAAGTTCAAGGGGGCTGAGAAAGCTCCTGGAAATTTGAGTGGAAGCTATTCCAAGAAAGATAGTGTCATCAGCAAACAAAGCATGATTGATGGGGGAGACTCCGTTCCTAAAGGAAAGGCCTGGGAGAGATCCTTCAGACTGAAGTCTGAGCAGTCTTCTGCTAAGGGAGTCAGCGACCAGAATATAAAGGAAAGGGGACAGTGGACATCCTTCCCTTACACCGCGAGAGGCTTTGAAGAACTCTGAGGGTTTGACATTAATGAGAGGGGCTATCCAAGGAGAAGTTATGCAGGCTTGAACTTGATTGATGAAAACAGAAGGAAAACCAAACTTTTTAAGAACCAGAATGATGAAGGAGTGTCTCAGTCTATCGAAGGCATTGGCCAGATCCAATTTAATGGCCATTCCAGGTTCACACCTTTTGGTACTAGACTGGATCGCCTCCTGAACAATAGAATGTTATCACTAATTTGCCTGCCCGAGATGAAGCCGCCTTGGTTTGGAGAGATAAGGGATGGAATAATTTGCTTGAGTCTCACGGACAACACTTTGGAGAAGATTTTATAGGACGCGTTGCATAAGGAGATGGGTCGGAATTTTTTAATGGAAGTGGGATTAGGCTCTTTAGGGATCAGGGCCAGAAAGGTGCAATTGGTGGCTCCTCCCATATTACCTTTTTCCAACCAGGAAATGAGGCGCATCAGATCTTTCTTGATAAGGGGCCAGAAGGTTCGATAGAAACAAATAGGGAAGCCATCCGGGCCTGGAGCCTTATCTGGGTGGAGGCTCCAAATAGATTTTTTGACTTCTCCTTCCTAGATGGTGGATTCAAGCCTAAGTCTTTCCTCTAGGATGATGGGGGAGGGAATATCAGAAACCATTTCTTCCATGAAGCATTGAGGGACTTGCTCCTCGTCATTATACAAATGTTCAAAGAAAGTCCTTACCTCCATGTTGATAGCCGCTTGCCCTTGGATGACTGTACCATCCTCAGTTTTGAGTTCTCTCATAGTATTCCATCGTTGTCTGCCCCTGCATTGATTTTGAAAAAACTTCGTGTTCTGATCTCCCCCTTTGAGCCATAAGATGCATGAGCGGAGCCTCCATTCCTCCTCTTCTTGTCTTAAGATTTTCTGCAGGTTTGTTTCCAGTTCTATTTCCTTAATGAGGTGCTCCTTGGTGATCATACTTATTTCCATTTCTGCTTGAAGGATTTCCATATCCTTAATGATTATTTCCTTTTGCTTTGTGGGTTCTTGAAATTGATTTTTTACCCAATATTTGAGAGCTGCTTTAACCCTTTTCAACTTCTACTCCCAGGAGAAAGCTGGGGATCCTGGAATGAAGCAACGCCAAGCACTAGAATTGATATCATTAACTCCTTCTGTTTCCAGCCAAATCCAATTGAACCTGAATGGAAGGGGCCCCAGGTTTTCTGCCGGAGGGAAGAAAAGGCATATAGGCTTGTGATCCGAGACAGCAGAGCACAAAATTTTAGATTGTCGATAAGAATTAAGAAGATGGGTGCTGACTAGAAAGCAGTCCAGTCTGCCTGCAATATGGCCAGGTCCAATTCTTTTATTACTCCATGTGAAGATGCCATTTTTAGGTTTGATATCTGTAAGGCCCCACTGAGAAATGATATCTTCCAGCCTTTCCCCGAATGGGTCTCTCACCTTTGTTCCGCCTCTACGCTCATTTGCTGAAATAGTAACATTGAAATCCCCTGCAATGAAACAGGGTAGAAGCTTTTTACCTTCGCATTGCTCCTCTAGCGAGGTCCAAAAGTTGTCTTTCTACGCGTTCATGGTTGGACCATATACATTCCCAATCCAAAAAATTTCTTTACTTTCTTTGTTTTCAAGTTTTATGAGAAGCCAATTTCTGTTTTCTATGGCAGAGATCATTCCAGACTTATCAGAGTTCCACCAACATAGAAGTCCTCCAGAGGCTCCACTTGCATTAGTGGCTAGGCCTGTCCCTTTTGGCCAAAAACTTTTAAAGGTTGCAATGTTGTCTTCAGCTGGTTTTTTTGTCTCCTGGATGAGAAGAATTGAGGCAGTTTCCATTGATTTAAATCTCTTAATAACTTCTAACTTCTGCGTCCCTCCCAAGCCTCTACAATTCCAGGAGACTACTTTCATTATTTTTCTGAGTTGTTTAAGGGCCTTGTCTTTCTCCTTTTTTTCCTCTTCAGCACTGAGTAAATATNCGTACCTCCCAAGCCTCTACAATTCCAGGAGACTACTTTCATTATTTTTCTGAGTTGTTTAAGGGCCTTGTCTTTCTCCTTTTTTTCCTCTTCAGCACTGAGTAAATATTTGCTTGCTTGCGAAGTTTTCACTAGAAAGTCTAAATTAGACTGCTTTCCTGCTGCCTTTTCCCTTGCTGCCTCCTGTTCTCTAATGGCTTTGTTAGTTTTTCTTCCTTTTCTGGAGAGCGGTTCTTGCTCTTCTATAGAAGTATTTGTTATTTCTTCCGAGCTTGATTTTGCCCTTGATCTTGTAACAGATCCTTCAGAGTTTGACGCAGGATCTTTCCTTTCCTTAGATTGCCCAGTACCCTCTTCTTGAACTTCCTTTTCCTGATGCTACGGGACTGATGCTGGGGGTTCATTGTCCTGCTGTTGAGCCATTTTAGGGTTTACTTCTTGTGTCTCAACTTTCAGAGCCTCGAACCTGTTTTCAGGGACGCTCTTTGACGCTGTGATCTACTGCTTTGCAGGCTTGGCGGTCTTCTTCCCGCTTGCAATGTTCCATCCCTCGCTTGGTGGGCTGTCCGAGATGGGTTTCTCGGGTCTTTTTGGGCATGATTTAGCAAAGTGGCCATATTCATGGCAGTATTTACATTTGAAGGGGATTTTCTCGTAGTCTACTGTTTACAGGTGATTCCATCCGTCAATGGAGAGAATGATGGACTTCGGCAGGCCTTTCTCAAGGTCAACTTCAACGCAGATTCGGGCGCAGGAGAACATTGGGGCTTTTGGTTTGGACTTGTCTACGTACTTTCCTAGGGTATTCCCTATTGCTCGAAAGTCCTCATCATTCCAGCAATGAAGAGGGAGATGGGGGAGCTTAACCCAGACAGGAACTGCTTTTGGGATATCCTTTTCTGGGTTGAATGACAGGTCCCATTTGTTTAGGTACATGCCTCTTGGGCCCATGAAGTAAGGCCCATTCCTGAAGATCAAATCGCGGTCCTCCTTCTTTTCAAAGATGAAAGCAAAGTATCATTTTCCACAAAAGATCTGTTGAACTTCCCCCTGGATTAGGGTTCTCCAATTTTTGTTCAGCCAGACCTCCATTGAACAGACCAATGAGACCTTTCTCAGAGAGGGTGATTGCTTTTCTCTTCGAAGCAACAGAGCAGAGTTTCACTTCCAGGACATCGGCTCGCTTGACAAATCGTGAAGAAGGGGTCGCGGCTGCCTGAACGGGAGGAAGAGAGGCCACTATGTTCTGGAAACGGTCCTCGACGGACGCTGGATCAGGCGGATCCATGGGCAGGGCCACCGACCAGCGGCGGAAGCCCTCAGCGTAAAGGGTTTCAGGGTTCGCTCGATCGCTCAGCTTGAAGCTCTCTAGGGTTTGAAGAGTAAATTATTTTTTGTTATACAAATTAAATTTTTTAAAAAAATATTAATCAAATTTCAAAAAAAAAAAATATTTTTTAATTTTTAATTTAAAGAGTAGAAAATTTTTCAATAAAATATTATACTTTTCAAAATATATCATATTTTTAATTGATTTTTTATATATATTATAAAAGCATTGCGATTTAAAAAAATAAAAAATATATACATATAGCATAACTTTTAAAAAGATTTTTTATTTATACATCATAAAAAAATTATTATTATTTAGATTTTGTTAAATAATTAAAATATTATTTATTTATAGAAAAAAATTATATTACTCTGATTTATTTTATATGAGTATGTTACTAATTTTAAAACATAAATAGGTTGTGGTAGTTACAAAGGGCCCAGTGTGAGCAGCAGGTGCTACCTTTGTTGGGGCCTTAGCCTAATGTCCAAGTGAATATGTGTGTCCCACATCCGCGTTAGAGAAGCAATCTCTAAAGGTATCTTATATAGTCACTGCTCCTTCTGCCCAACAGAAAGGCGCTACATTAAGCTCCTTGTTACTAATTTTAAAACATAAATTTAGTTATTTATAAAATTATTAGTAATTCACCTAACACATTAGCTAGTCATTTCATGATTTCTTTAACCTTAGTCTTCTGGAGTCTTAGTTTTTCTTTTCTTTAGTAATAAGAGGAAAAAATTTATAAACCCAACATTTCTCGATATAGAGGTCTATAAAGGTTCCTATTAAGAGTTGGCATCCCACTACAAATACCAATGAAGTGCTCCATTGGCCCTTGCTTGAAGTGCGAGAGCTCATATCCTTAAAGGTTAAGGCCTATTTCCCACTCCTTTTGCTTGGAGAGCTTGCTCACTCGTTTAGCTTTTCCCCTCTTTGAATCTTCTATATCATTATCACTATGTCGTTGGTTGGCTCCATCTAACATGCCCTCCATAAATTTGAGGTTTTTCTTGTTTTCGAGAATGAAGCCTCCACTTTATTGGTAGGATTTAGAGTTTTCAGTTGAGGTTGAATTCCTTTTGCAAACCATTACATGTATAAATGGAAATTTAATTTATTTTTAGTTTTTATAACATTTAACATCTTAAACAAATTAATTTTTTCATTGTGATCAATAGTTATTATTATTTTTGTTACTAATGTTTTGTAAAATATTTTTAGGAATTTGTTTTTGCTTATATTTACTAGCGTAGATCCAAATCCCCGGCTTTATCAAGTGCTGAGAGAGATCAAATCTCTCGAGGTGTAAACCTCTTCTTAGGTATTGCACTCAATGAACTATCAACTTTAGTGTGTCCTATATATAGCCATTGATTTGATTCAAACTAAAAGACACCTCTTTTTATTTAAGGTCCACATGTAATATTTTAATTATTAATATTTAATATTATTTATGGCTGACATATAATATTTATTATTGTTTTTTATTTTGTTAGGAACGAACATTACAACATTTCCCCATACATGGTTTTAAATCCATATGCAAGGCCCTCATACAACCATGGGTTGTTTAGGAGGCCTTGCACATGGTCTTAAAACCATTTGCAAGGCCCTCCTAACTCATATACAATAAAATCATGGGTTGTTTAGAAGACATTGCACATGGTTTTAAAACTATATCATTTTTTCCATTGTGATCAATAGTTATTATTATTTTTGTTACTAATGCTTTGTAAAATATTTTTAGGAATTTGTCTTTGCTTATATTTATAATACTTTGTTTTTGAGTAAATATTTTTATCAATTTATAAGAACTAATGCTATTTTATGTTAAGTTTATGGCTCATTAATTGTAATTTTATAAAACATCAACTTGTATTTTTTACATAAAATGTAATAAGTAAAACTAAATTTAAATACCATACAATATGGAAATATATTCTTATATTCTTGAAGAACTTTATTTAATTAATAAATACAAATTTAAATTTGTGTATTCTTTACATCATAACACAATTCACATTAATTTTCTAAGAAAGGAAATCATTTCATCTTATTTAGGGCATGTAATTTTAAAATGTGATATTTGTATCCTCTAATTTTATTATATTTAATTATATGACATTTCTCCAATTATTTCTCATAAATTATTTTTATTTTAAACATGGTAACTTATAAAAAAGAAATGTCTTTAATTGGTGGACCTAAAAAGCATACATAATACAAATAATGAAGAAAATGTTGATTTTGAACTAGAGATTAATATTGAAGAAGAAGGTCCTCCAGAGAAGAAAGGTAAAGGGGTAGCTCCTAAAATGTCATTCAAACATGGATGAAAGTTAATACACAAATGGACATATCCTATAATAGGCCCAAATGAGGAAGAGCGCATCAAGTGTGCATGGTGTGTCAAATTCAAAGGAGATACACCATATGCAAAGGAATGTAGTAGTACAATCCAATTAAGTGGATCAAATGGTCATGCTATTTTTGAAATTCATAAGCGTTCAATTGAATTGTTGGAGAGTGAATCAAACCAATCATGTTTGCCCATAACCAAACATGTTGAACTCATGGTAGATGTTGAATCATGTATTTTGTTGTTATCAAAGATTTATCTTTAGAAGTGTATAAAGGCTTATGTGACTTGCATAGGTACAAAGGAACACCTAATATGTCATTAACCAAAGAGTATTCTTCATACAATAATATTACATCAGGAAAAGAGGTGACTGGAAAACACTAATGACAAAAATTTGCTGGAGTCCATTTTATTCTATTTTGGTGGATGAAAGCACAGACAAAAAAATGGAACGACACCACATTATATGTGTTACATATCCAACGAATGAAGGAAGAGGGCCACGTGCAACAAATTTTACTCATCTTTTGAAAATCAAGGATAATACTGCACAATTAATATACGAATCCATATCATGATTTAGCTGCTAAGTTGCTTCGTGAAGTGCCTCATTTTTTTGTGTATTCACTATGTAGCGCCCGTGAGACATTAGTTATAACAGATGCTTCAAATTATTTTCCTGAATTTAATTATATTGATAAGTTAGTCAACAAAGTATATTCTTGGTTCGGAAAATCTGCAAAGAGACATGGATAACTTAAAGTTTTAGTGGACTTATTTCAAATTGACAGATTGCAGGTACTTCAAATTCATCAAATCCGATGGAATTCTAGGTGGCAGGTGATAAACAAGCTTGTCAAAATTATGCCAACATTATTACAAGAGCTGAAACATGATAACAGAAAAATGTATGGAATGAGCACAATATTTAAAGTTTAGTTTTCTATTCATTTGTTAATAGATGTTCTAACTGGATTAAATAAGTTAAGTCAATGGTTTCAAGCAGAACATATTGATATAACATCTATTGGCATGCAATTAGATGTTCTTATTGAACTTCTTCATAGAATATTCTTACAAGATATGTTTGGAGCAGATTCTCAACATGTTTCATATTTCTTGAAGAAAACGAAACAAGGAAAGTTGGAGTTTATTGACAATACAGGTGCTTCACATGTGCATTTGCTAAGATTTGAATTTATACATAATTCACTTGGTTTAGGTACTGTGGAAGATTGTATTCACTTAGGTAAAACATTTGTCTAAAAGTTCATTGATCCTCTCAATGGCAGGTTTATAGATTTTCCTACATTGAATGCAGCAAAACTATTTAGTCCTCGTTCATACTTTGAAGAAGAGGATGAAAGAGATTCTGAAACAAAACGACGGTTGAGATGCGTATGTGAAAAAATTGATAGTGGAGACTCACCAATAATTGATACAAAAAATGTGAAGGTGAAATGAAAAATTTTACTATTACTCTGCATCGGGCATATCCAAAGATAAACCTGAGTGGTGTGAATCATATCCAATTTAATGAAATTGTGGCAAATTGTTCTTACTCTTCCTGCTAGCACTATTAGTTGTGAAAAATAGGTTTCTCTAAGTTGAATTGCATAAAAAATGATGATAGATTTAAACTTTGTCTAGAAGCATTAGACACGTTAATGTTTTTATCTCTATTAGCACCTTAAGAATTACATGAGATAGATTAGAATGCAATTTATGAAACTTCCACATGAATGAAGACACAAAGACCTATTTCACTAGGTGAAAGAAATTAATATGTCATAATGTTTTTTACTAATTTTGTACTGTTGGACATTTTGAATAATATATTTAAAGAACTATTCCATGTTATTAAAAAGAGTATATTTTTTTATACTGGGGGAATGGGTAAATGGGAGGTTCTAGTACTCGCATGACACGGGGTCCATCCCCGTCGGCTGCAACTATAACCCCAGGTGTGTCCACACGGCCCGCAAGCATGGGGCATGGATAAGTCGAGGTGAGATTTGAATTTGAGACCTCCTTTACAACATTCCTTCATTTACACCGCACTTGGAGTCTATTATTAAAGGAAGTATAATTTAATTCTATGGAAAATGAAGTATGTTTTGATGATTGTAAATTAAAAGTTAAAAACAAAATTTGGTTAGTTATGAAATTTTAAATCATTTTTTATTTTCATATGAAAAGAATAATCTTTTTATTTTTTAAGTTAACTTTTCATATCAAAATATAACCTTTACCTTCATATGCCTCGTGTGGCACTGTCGCTGATTGATATCGATATTTATATCCGAGCCTTGGTGTGGACTCTTTTATGCCTTGCAAAAGTGACTTTACTTACATGTAACAGTAGATTTGAAGAAAATATACAAACACCACTTCCCTATCCCTAAACAATCTGCTAAACAACACTTCCCTAAAGAATTTATAAACACTCTCATAGATATAGTTTCTCTATTCTTCGATTGTTACATATATTCTATCTTGGAAGTCTTCAGATCAGTCATTCATGTTGTCTTATCATCCATGTCCATTTCATCCATTGCATTTGTTATTAATGAACTCTTATTGCATTTTTCATTAATGAACCCTTATGACACTATCATTAGGACACCATCATATGACATATCATCATATATTCCACGCCACATCCTCAACTATGCCATTTCATCATTCATGCCATGTCAACACTACCTTTGTCTTTCCTTTGACTTATACTGAGTTCACATTTTGTCTTTCCTTAGTCTTTCACTGAGTTCACTCTGTCATCATGTCCTTTACTTATCCTTTGTCATTCATGAACTACTTTGACATCAATGACAACTATAATCCATATTTCCAACAATCTCCTCATTTGGCATTGATGGCAAGATCTAAACATTCTCCCCCTTTGACAACAATGACAAAGGATAACATGTTATACCAATGTTGTACCTATTTTGATATAGAATTTCCTGTCTTTCTTCTTTATGACAACTCCCCCTGTCATCATATCTCCCCTTTGTTAATTGAACTTGGTATTTAATCAATGTATTATCATTTATCTTTAGCATTTCCTTTCTTGCAACAGGTTCTTGAATGATAACTTAAGTGATAGCTCCATGGAATCCCCCTCTCACTGTACTTCCTCTCCTTTGCCAACATTTTTGTGACAGAGTTCACACTCAACATTTTCTTCCACATGCTGTTCTCCCTTTTCTTTTTTCACTGTATTATGTAACTTGCTCTCTTCAAAATATCTTCACATAATCCTTGGTCTGAGATAACAGTCTTTAGATGTACAGTCACTAGATTTAGTCTGGTTCTAAATTTGGTCGAAGCACTAAATTAACCTCACCCGACCAATGGTTCCACAGGAAGCACTTCAAATATGAGCGAACTTCAAACCTTCGATGAACTGGATTTCATACAGATTTCGCTCCCATCTCCAGCAATTAACTTACTTGCTATTTCATCAGCGAAATGACTGAAGGACAGTCCGATCTAGATCAACGGTGGACCTCAAATATCATAGGGTGGATTTCATCAAATATCGCGCCCGTCAGTATTTTCTTTCTTTATGTTATTTCACCCAGCGAAATGGCTCACGGTCATTGATCTAAACCATGCTTTCATCTAGACCATCGTAATATGTGACCCCTGCCTAATTCCACTAATCTCCATTCTGAATTTCTCTGTGTTTGTTCACCTTGCGGAATTATTTCCAGTCTTTCATCAAAATCCTCCTTTAATCTCCATTGTTCAAACTTTAAGCGCCTACCACATTTCGCAGATTCCAAAAGTTCATTAATCCACGTATGTTGAATCAGTCGAATTGCTCTCCATTGTAGATCTAATTTCGATTAGATCTCCTTTGTTGAAAGATGCAATCCTTTAACCAATTTCGCAAATATGAAAAGTTCATTCATCTGTGCAAGTTCAACTAGCAAAATTATTTTCCACCGTAGATCTATTCTCCTATGCCCATGCAATGGTCTATTCTTCCTGTTGTCATCAGATCTGCTCCAACAAAATTTCAGTTTCTGGCAGCATCTAGATGTCAAAGTGACCACTCAGGTTTCAATTTGAATACCGAGATCAAATAAAAAAGCAATCATGATGGCACTCATGTAGAAGAAAGGTGTGCATATAAAGAAATATTGAATGTATCTCCAAAGAATTTTCCCAAGCCATCGAGCTTCCAGATGTCACGCTAAACATCAAGGAGTGAATACTATGTTTAAAATATATGGGCAATGTTTATGGGTAAAGAGAAATATTTGATATTCTCTCCGATAAAGGACACTGTACGGGATTTACATTTGAATTGCTCAATGATGTGTAGACCCTAAATTTTTCAGCGTCAAAGCAACGGGATTTTGTTTTTGAGAGGCTCGGGCAAAGTTTATATGATTTTCTAAGGAAAAACAATTATCATCCATTTCCCATTGATATTGTTCGAGAGCTTGGAAAACAGCTTTTGGAGTCTGTGGCATATATGCATCGCTTGCATCTCATTCACACAGAATTGAAGCCTAAAAATATACATTTTGCCTCTTCAGAGTACAAGAAGATTCCATGTTACAAGAATGGCTTGAAGAAGTTTTCACAAGATGGAATGTGTTACATGAGATTGCCAAAGTCAACTGCAATAAAGCTTATTGATTTTGGAAGTGCCACATTTGAGGACCAGAATCATAGTTCCATAATTTCTACAAGGCATTATCAAGCACCTTAAGTAAATTTGGGTCTTGGATGGAGCCACCCAGCAGATGTCTGGACTATTGGATGCATACTCGTAGAGCTTTACGCGGGGGAAACTTGTTTTCAAACACATGAAAACATGGAGCATCTAGCCATGATGGAAAGAGTATTGGTAAGATGAACTACTTTAGCCTTATTCTTTTTGCCATGAACAGTTTTAATGGAACTCTTCCGGAAGGGATCACTAATCCTCCATTTGTTAGTGGCAACGTTTCTCTCAATAATTTCAGTGGGTCTCTGCCTATATCACTAGGTGATATAAAATGTCTCCAAAGCCTTTATCTTTCCCACAACAAGTTCACATGGCCAATACCAACATCATTTACCAATCTGAGTGAGCTCACAAAGTTCAGCATCTCATACAATCCATTATGGACAGGAGTTGCGCCATGTGGAGGGCAATTTAGCACATTTGAAGAAGATTCTTACATTGGATTTGATTTACTTTGTTTTCAGCACCTTCCAAACATGAGAACCAACTCAACCAATTCATGGCCATGCGGATTAATGAAGGGTCTTCCAGATCTCGTAATGACAAACCCATCAGTCCATATTAATTCACAGAAGCCGAGGACTATTATGTTGGTTGTTTCCGTTATAGCTATTGCCGTTATTCTGATTTGTGGATTTATCACCCTTTCCATGAGGAAAAAGGTCTTTAGAAGTAACCTGGTGGAATTGGAATTTATTCTTTTGAAATAAAAGTGGAGTGTTCTCTCCAGGCCTTAACACAATGCATTTCTTCAGAGGAAGTTTGATATGAGTGCGGGAGAGCAGATCGTCAGGCAGCAAAGGATGAAATGCAAGGATTCATTGTCTATGAGTATGAACTAAAAATTGGGAGAACCTCTTGGTTGTAATTCTGCTCTGCCAGTTTCAACTCACTAAGTTTCCTGTTAACTTTCTAAGATTCATACTGGCAACCTTAGGGTCTCAGTAAATATGAGGTGTTCTAGTATTTTTAGGACATTGTTGGTAGGTTTTGTGTGATTTGTAGTTTATGGTGCAGTGGCCATTCTTTGTCTAGTTCCTTTCTTCCATAAGTAATTTTTCTTTTGTTCTATATCACTTAGATGAATCTTTAAGATCATAACAACGGGCTATACTTGTCATTGGCCCTATGGGCAGTGGTAAGTCAACCTATTTCTACAACTTGCAACAACGTTGTGATTTAGATCAACAAGGATTTCAACTTGTTGGGTATGGATGTACCACTTGTATTGGAAATTCGGGAGATCTTCGTGAATCTGTGAGCTCTGCTATTGTAGAAAATGATTTAGTTGTGTCAGCTGTGTTTTCTGGCAACAGAAATTCTGAAGGACGTATTCAACCTTTGACTCGGGCAAACTACCTTGCTTCTCCTCCACTTGTAGTTGCATATGCTCTTGCTGGCACTGTTGACATTGATTTCGAGACGGAGCCTATTGGTACTGGAAAGGATGGGAAGAAAGCCTACTTCAGAGATATCTGGCCTTCGACCGAAGAAATAGCAGAGGTTGTGCAATCTGCTGTCCTACCAGACATGTTTAGGCAAACATATGAAGCAATAACAAAGGGAAACCCAATGTGGAACCAGCTTCCTGTTCCAACTGGCACTTTGTATACGTGGGATCCAACATCCACTTACATACATGATCCTCCATATTTCAAAGAGATGACAATGACCCCTCCTGGTCCACATGGTGTGAACGATGCATACTGTCTGCTGAACGTGGGAGATAGCATAACAATAGATCACATTTCTCCTGCAGGCAACATCCACAAAGATAGTCCAGTTGCAAAGTATCTTATGGAACGTGGAGTTGATAGAAAAGATTTTAATTTCTATGGGAGCCATCGAGGGAATGATGAAATCATGGCTAGAGGAACATTTCCAAATATCCGCTTAGTGAATAAGCTATTGAATGGTGAAGTTGGGCCCAAAACCATACATATCCTCACTGGAGAGAAGTTATCTGTTTATGATGCAGCTATGAGGGAGTATTGGTCGTTCTGTACATATTGTGAACATTGATCAAGCTGCAGAGAATTTTAAGTATTCAGTAGCTATTGATATTAGGGAACTTATATCTTTGGAAGATGTCACGAAGGAGATGAATCTGGGTCCGAATTAAGGACTTATCTATTGTATGGAACACTTGGAGGAGAATTTGGAGGATTGTTTAGATGATGACTCTTCCTCAAAGAGCTCATCAATACGCATCCATGAATGCAAGTGGCATTTCATTTAAGTATTTTAGTCATAGTAGAAGTATAACCCTATTAAATAGAGACATGGGTCATTTTCTAGTTTGATCAGCCAAACTTGGAAAAAACTCATTAGACTAGATCTAAAAAAATGCTAAAGAGGTTAGCGTTGCTATCTTATATATATATATATATATATATTTCATTGTAAAAACATTAGGGGAGAGCGGGGTGCTAGACGTGAGGAAGAGAGTTCCAGCCAAGGGTTGAGATTGTATTGGCAGGGCATGTATACACTCTGTTTTTCTTTATGTAGGATGGCTGCTTTGAAATGATTATAATCATGACTCTGTTTTGCTTTTATATGAATTGTATCTAGTTATGATTTTGTCCTGTATATGGTCAATTACATTCCATTACAAGATTCTTATAATGATGTACAATTACCTTTAAATGTCCTGTTGTAGAACCAGATTCATTCTTTATAAATTCATGCTCGTAGTCTTTCCTATTATTGTATTTTACAATGATACATTTCCTGCTGTTTGGTTTTTAAACCTAGCCTGATATCTGTACTATTATACCTCCAGCACTCTATCAACTCGGTTACCCATTAAACCAAAATTTAAGATTTCTCTAAGCTTGACCCTAGCAGTCCAGGTTCAAAGTTAGTGATAACATCTTCTGGCGCTGTTGTCGGGGATGAAGGAGCGAAGATATCTTCCCCAGGAAGAATGACAGCGAATATATCCAGTCTTTGATGGTGAACGAGGGTTGGTGACATAGTGGCTGCGAATTATTCACCTGTCCACTCCAACTTATGCAGATCCAGATTTTAAAGCTTAGATGATGATTTCATTGGACTAATGAGGACTTCTGATCCGGATTCTATTGTTTCAAGGTATGCATGTCTAGATTTTGCAGAACTTCCCGGTTTTCCGAATCTTCTTCCTTCGAATGAATATTTGTTGAGAAATGGTCCTAAATTCAATGGAGAAGATCTGAGTTTAGCTGTGAAACACATATCTAATTTCCATGAATTTACAGAGTTACTCAGAGTTAAACATGAAGATGTCTTCATTAGATTATTCTATGATTCATTACAAGGGAACTGTAAAAGTTGGGCTGAATATTTGTCTGTTGGGTCAATTAGATCATTAACAGATTTTTGGATTATATTTCTGAAGACATGGATGGAGAAGACAGACTTTAGGGCAGATTCTCTTTCCATTAAAACTTTCAAGGAATGGAGTGATATGAGCATTGATGAGGAAATAGATGAAAATTTTTCTTCCATTTTGTCTTCTTATTTAAAGTCAAGCTCATGTAACTCAGAATCTAAAGTCATCTTTTTAAAAGAATTTGTTGCATATATTGAAAAAGAGATTGAAGCTTTAGAGGTCAAGATACAGAGTTTGTCATTTCAAAGCCCTTTTCAGCTGTCTTTTGATATCAATATTGAGAATAAAGACAAGTTTGATGATCCAAAGCTAAGAAAATGGTATGACCCGGTAGCTGACTATATCAAGGAATTTATCAATTCAAGGTTTCAGTATACATTTTATGATAAGTCTAAAAATCAAATTTGCATACAGATGTTGATTGTTGTTCCTATCTTCATTTTGCTAATACACAGATCAAGATTTTCATCAAGTATTCAGATACTTGTGTGGCTTCATTGGAAGCATGATTTTACTTGACCAAAGTTGTAGTTTTGATTAGTGTAGATAGTGTGGATAAATAAGCTTGATCCTTCAAGCATTTCCTTGAGTTTGTACAGTGCGATCAGATTGTTGTGAGAGGATTATTTCAATTTGCAGAGTAGTTTAAAGATGCAGAGTAGTGTGTTTTCAAGATTTTTAAGCAGCAGAGATTTGTGATGAAGACTCCAGCCCAATGAAATGGAAAGGAACTTGGTCTACTTGTTCTTAGCAACTCACAAGGAGCATGCCATCCCCAGACGAAGCCAGATGTTGTCATCAGATCTGCTCCAACAAAATTTCAGTTTATGGCAGCATCTAGATGTCAAAGTGACCACTCAGGTTTCAATTTGAATACCGAGATCAGATAGAAAAGCAATCACGATGGCACTCATGTAGAAGAAAGGTGTGCATATAAAGAAATATTGAATGTATCTCTAAAGAATTTTCCCAAGCCATCGAGTTTCCAGATGTCATGCTAAACATCAAGGAGTGAATACTATGTTAAAAATATATGGGCAATGTTTATGGGTAAAGAGAAATATTTGATATTCTCTCCGATAAAGAACACTGTACGGCATTTACATATGAATTGCTCAGCGATGTGTAGACCCTAAATTTTTCAGCGTCAAGGCAACGGGATTTTGTTTTTGAGAGGCTCAGGCAGAGTTTATATGATTTTCTAAGGAAAAACAATTATCATCCATTTCCCATTGATATTGTTCGGGAGCTTGGAAAACAGCTTTTGGAGTCGGTGGCATATATGCATCACTTGCATCTCATTCACACAGATTTGAAGCCTGAAAATATACATTTTGCCTCTTCAGAGTACAAGAAGATTCCATATTACAAGAATGGATTGAAGAAGTTTTCACAAGATGGAATGTGTTACATGAGATTGCCAAAGTCAACTGCAATAAAGCTTATTGATTTTGGAAGTGCCACATTTGAGGACCAGAATCATAGTTCCATAATTTCTACGAGGAATTATCAAGCACCTTAAGTAAATTTAGGTATTGGATGGAGCTACCCGGTAGATGTCTGGACTATTGGATGCATACTCGTAGAGCTTTGCGTGGGGGAAACTTGGTTTCAAACACATGAAAACATGGAGCATCTTGCCATGATGGAAAGAGTATTGGTAAGATGAGCTACTTTAGCCTTATTCTTTTTGCCATGAACAGTTTTGATGGACCTCTTCCTGAAGGGATCACTAATCCTCCGTTTGTTAGTGTCAACGTTTCTCTCAATAATTTCAGTGGGTCTCTGCCTATATCACTAGGTGATATAAAATGTCTCCAGAGCCTTGATCTTTATCACAACAAGTTCACAGGGCCAATACCAACATCATTTACCAATCTAAGTGAGCTCACAAAGTTCAACATCTTGTACAATCCATTATGGACAGGAGTTGCGCCATGTGGAGGGCAATTTAGCACATTTGAAGAAGATTCTTACATTGGATTTGATCTACTTTGTTTTTAGCACCTTCCAAACATGAGAACTAACTCAACCAATTCACGGCCATGTGGATTAATGAAGGGTCTTCCAGATCTCGTAATGACAAACCCATCAGTCCATATTAATTCATAGAAGTTGAGGACTATTATGTTGGCTGTTTCCGTTATAGCTACTGCTGTTATTCTGATTTGTGGATTTCTCACCCTTTCCATGAGGAAAAAGGTCTCTAGAAGTAACCCGGTGGAATTGGAATTTATTCTTCTGAAATAACAGTGGAGTGTTCTCTCCAGGCCTTAACACAATGCATTTCTTCAGAGGAAGTTTGATATCAGTGGGGGAGATCAGATCGTTAGGCAACAAAGGATGAAATGCAAGGGGTCATTGTCTATGAGTATGAACTAAAAATTAGGAGAACCATCTCAGTCGTAATTCTGCTCTACCAGTTTCAACTCACTAAGTTTCCTGTTAACTTTATGAGATTCATACTGGCAACCTCAGGGTCTCAGTAAATATGAGGCATTCTAGTATTTTTAGGACATTGTTGGTAGGTTTTGTGTGATTTGTAGTTTATGGTGCAGTGGCCATTCTTTGTCCAGTTCCTTTCTTCCATAAGTACTTTTTCTTTTGTTCTATATCACTTAGATGAATCTTTAAGATCATAACAATGGGCTATACTTGTCATTGGCCCTGTGGGCAGTGGTAGGTCAACCTATTGCTACAACTAGCAACAACGCTGTGATTTAGATCAACAAGGATTTCAACTTGTTGGGTATGGATGTACCACTTGTATTGGAAATTCGGGAGATCTTCGTGGATCTATGAGCTCTGCTATTGTAGAAAATGATTTAGTTGTGTCAGTTGTGCTATCTGGCAACAGAAATTCTGAAGGACATATTCATCCTTTGACTCGGGCAAACTACCTTGCTTCTCCTCCACTTGTAGTTGCATATGCTCTTGCTGGCACTGTTGACATTGATTTCGAGATGGAGCCTATTGGTACTAGAAAGGATGGGAAGAAAGTCTGCTTCAGAGATATCTGGCCTTCAACTGAAGAAATAGCAGAGGTTGTGCAATCTGTTGTCCTACCAGACATGTTCAGGCAAACATATGAAGCAATAACAAAGGGAAACCCAATGTGGAACCAGCTTCCTGTTCCAACTGGCACTTTGTATACGTGGGATCCAACATCCACTTACATACA
>LPNX010406865.1:24520-46236 GCA_001517045.1 Pseudotsuga menziesii
GATTATAATCATAAGTCTGTTTTGTTTTTATATGAATTGTATCTAGTTATTATTTTGTCCTGTATATGGTCAATTACATTCCATTACAATATTCTTATAATGATGTACAATTACCTTTAAATGTCCTGTTGCAGAACCATATTCATTCTTTATAAATTCATGCTCGTAGTCTTTCCTATTATTGTATTTTACAATGATACATTTCCTGTTGTTTGGTCTTTAAACCTAGCCTGATCTCTGTACTATTATACCTCCAGCACTCTATCAACTCAGTTACCCATTAAACCAAAATTTAAGATTTCTCTAAGCTTGACCCTAGCAGTCTGGGTTCAACTTTAGTGATAACACTTCCTGTAAGTTAAACTGCCTCTGCCTTTACCAAAATTCCTTAATCCTGTGCATTTAGATCTTCATTACCTACAAAACCTCATTAACATTTAGATACCAATTGGAAGTTTTTGACTTCAACTCCCCCTAAGTATATAATCCTCTCCAATGCTTTATTTCAGGGTTATCTTCTAGGTTAGGTGGGATTTTTTAGAAAAAGCATCCATCTTCAGTTCCATTGCTATCACTAACTCCTTCTTCATCATCTTTATTTCCATCATAATGAATGTCAATCATATCTACAACACTATTAAAACCCTCATCATCTTGGGAAACTTGTTTTAGATTTGAAATCTTGGTTTCTTTTATATCTTTGGAGTCTTCTTTTCTTCTCCAACTCTTTCCACGAGGTTCCTTATGGTTTTTCAAAACCTTGTCATCATCTCTTGTCATGTATTTTGAATGATCATTGTCAACACACCAGAGATCTTCTTTATCTTGTGTTTTCAAGGTACTCAGACATTCCTCTTTTAATGCTATTTCTTTCCACGTCTTCTTTTGCTCTCTAATGTCCTTTGGACTTTTTGAGATTTCCATTAATCTGTACTTGCTTGCTTTATGTCCATAGTTATTACAATTGAATCATTCTAAATTCCTTTCTTGTAGAGGTGAAAATGAGTTATAATCTCCTCTTAACTTGACCAACTTTATGATTGTCCTTGAGGTTATAGTTTTTAACCTTCAAACTTTTCCTTTCATATGCTCTACAATTCATATCTTTGTGTCCATAGTTAGAGCATGCAAAAAAATAACCAAGGAAAATGTGGGGATACGTGTTTTGATAGACCTTTTTTGGAGTTGTCTTGAATTCCTTCTTGATGGGTGGAAATGATATTCTGGAGTTCTGATCATTCCTTGTTTTTTCTTCCTCTTTCTTCTTGAATGTACTGAGAAGAGCAGCTGCATAAGATTTTGAGCTAACTTGATTTTCTTCTTGAGAGTAACCTATTCCATTTTTGTTACTTGGATCTCTTTGTGTGGTTATAATCTCATCTAAAATTTTAGAACTCTTTTCATATCTAGTTTGAATAAATTTTGCATCAAGCTCTTTTCTTAAGTGAACTAATCCTGCCTCCATTCTATCACAGATTAGTTATTTTTCTTTAAGAGATTTCTCCAATCTTTTTTCTATCCTACTTGCCTCTTGAATTTGGTGTTTCAAATTGCTCATGATTTTCTGCATCTCTTTTTCTTTTTGTTCATGCTCTTCCTGCTGTTCAACTAAGAAACTTTTCAGCTGTCTATATTTGTTTTTGTATATTCTTAGTATATTCAAAGGACTGAATAGTTCTTTTTCCATATTAACCTCTGCTTCATCTTCTTACTCTTTCTTATGCTCAATTTATTCTATCTCATTAGACTCTTCAATACCTAGAAAAAGGACTTCATTATCACTAATCTCAGATGAACTATTGTCTTCTTCTTTTGAGTAGAAATTATTTTTTCCTTTGTAATTTTTCTTGCAGTGGAATTTTCCCTCTTTCTCATATTTTTCGTTACTGTCATCTTCATCTTCGAAGTCTTCAAGTGCACACATGGCTTGAAAGTGGCCAATTCTCCCACAATTAAAACATTTGAAGGGCAGTTTGCCTTTGTACTTCCCTGATCCTTTCTGAAGTTTTTTTAACAAAATTGGCTTCTTCTTCATCAAATTCTTCATTATGGTTCGTCTGAGTTTTTTGCTTCTGATTTGTTTTCTTGATCACCTTGAAAGTTGCTTCTCCTTTTGGCAGATTATCTATACCCAGTCTTAATTCATAAGATGTGAGGATTCCATACAATTCGTCCATGGTAATATCTTCTATCTTCTCTTAGTCTTCAAGAGTGGATACTTTAGGATTATATGCCATAGGAAATGTTCTTAGTACCTTTTCAACTAACTCATAGTCTGGTACTTCTACTCCCAAACCTTTGATTGCATTAACAAGATTCTCAACTCTTTTGAAGTACTTTGAAATATTTTCTTCATCCTTCATTTTTATACTTTCATATTGCACTTTGAGAGTTTGAATTTTTGCCATCTTTACTTTGGAGTCTCCTGCATATATGGTTTCCAATTTGTCCCAGAGCTCTTTTGCACTTTTACAGGTTAGTACTTTTGCAAGAACCTTCTTACTTATTCCAGCTTGTAATGTATTTAAGGCCTTTGCATGTTCCAAAGAATTTTTCCTTTCTTTTGCTTCTATGGGAGTGACTTCTGGAACTTTATATCCTTCTTCAACTAATTCCCAAACTTCCAGACCAATGGACATCATATGTTTTTTCATTCTAATCTTCCAGAAGACATGGTCTTCGCCATCAAATATGGGGACTCTTATTGACATCTTCATCTCTTGATCCATAGTGGTTGTAATAGGATCTTCCTTCCAGTGGTTAAATTGTGGTGAGGAACCTGCTCTGATACCAATTGTTGGATCAGGTCTAGTCAATGAGAGGGGGGGATGAATCAGTGAATGAAATTTACACACAATTTATTTTATTTTAGCAAATGTAAAAACAAAATTTAGACACAATGATTTATCATGGAACCCAATAAGGTAAACCTCCAATACGTTTTTATTATCTACAAAACTTTGTTTTAACAATTACAATAATTATTTGCAAGCACCCACTTGCTAGAGACCACAATCCCCAAGTTTCTCAGCCACTATTGAAGGATGCACCCACACCTTGGTTTCTTTCTCAAGGATACACCAATACCCTGTCATTCAAGGATACACCAATACCCTGTCATTCAAGGATAAAAGGATACACCAATACCCTGTCATTCAAGGATACACCAATGACAGATTCTAAGGACAAAAATACACCAATACCCTGATTCCCCAACCACTACTATAAGGAGGCTAAGACATCCTTGCAGGCATGTAACTTGCCCTAGCACCACCCTTCCACCCTTATTTGATTTTTATCATTCTACTCTGAACTCCTTTGACTCTGTCATTCACAATCACAGAGACAAGTTCTTTCCTTCAATTATTCTATCAATAAATACCTGCACGCATCCCACAGATGCATCTCTTCATTCTAGAAACGTTCCCTTTCACTATCATGTCCTTTCAAATCTGAATTTAATGATTTCTAGTTAAATAATTAATTAAAACCTTATTGATCAAATCTGATCTACAAGCTCCCTTCTTCTCTGATCGCGGGATTCATCAAACAATTCTTGTGGGCTTCTTTTCCTCCTCTGCGAGCTCCCTACGGACATTCCCTAAACTCTTGTTAATCAATTTACAGTTTAACCTTTTAGTTGCGCTCTTCTGTAATCATCTTTTCGCACTCATCCTGAGTTGTTGATCTTTATCCTGGACTGTTTCCTGACCGTAGATCTGAGATGGGATGTGGTATGTGAATTGTCGAACTGTGACATTTCTCAAAATGCCTTTCCGCACTAACCTTTCCACCTCAATCGTTCTGCACCATTGATATCCAACGGGCTTCTTTGTGACCGTTGATCTTCGATAAGATGCGGATAGAGAAACACGGGTTTGTGACTTTTCCATAATGTCATTTCAAGATTTCTGCTTCCGCACTAATCTTTCCACCCCAATCGTTCTACATTGTTGATCTCTTGCGGGTCCTTTCATGAGCGCTGATCTTCCAAAACATGGGATGCGGAGTGCGGGTTCTCAAAAGATCAAATGTTGCTTTTGCCTTTCTCCTCCTTCCATTTTCCACACTAACCTTTCTGCACTGTCGATATTTCACGGAATTTTTTCTGACCGTCGATCTTCCGGATCGAGCGATACAGAACTGTGGCATTTCCCACATTCTTTTCATGATTCTTCGCCTTCCATTTTCTGCATGGTCAATTTTTCACGAAAGTCTTTCTGACAGTCGATCTTCCGGATCACGAGATGTAGAATGTGAAACTGTGGCATTTCCCACATTCTTTTTGTGATTCTACGCCTTCCACTTTTTGCCTTCTGCTTTCCACCTCTGGACTTTGGTTTGTGGAAACCCATATTATCCTATACCTTGATCTTCCACTTTTTGTTTTCCACTTTTCTTATCCGGAACTCTTCTTGACCTTAGATCTTTTGCGGATCTAATCTTGACCATCGATCTATATTCTTTTGTGAAACTTCACCTTTTCCATCTGTCCTTTGTGGAAATGATCCTTAATCATCGAATCTCGTGTGGGATGCCTCCTTATAATCGATTTTAGATCGAATGTGGATCTCACCATGACTTTACAGATCTGCACGATTTCTTTGCAGAAATCCTCTACGACTGTTTCTAACAGTTTTGAGGATTTAAACACACAAAGAATTTCATCATGATGCTGATTATAAAGAATTTATAAACACTCTTGTAGATATAGTTTCTCCATTCTTCGATTGTTACATATATTCTATCTTAGAAGTCTTCAGATCAGTCATTCATGTTGTCTTATCATCCATGTCCATTTCATCCATTGCATTTGTCATTAAGGAATTATTATTGCATTTATCATTAATGAACTCTTATGACATCATCATTAGGACACCATCATATATGCCATGCCACATCCTCAACTATGCCATTTCATCATTCATTCCATGTCATCACTACCTTTGTCTTTCCTTTTACTTATATTGAGTTCACCTTTTGTCTTTCCTTAGTCTTTCACTGAGTTCACTCTATCATCATGTCCTTTGCATATCATTTGTCATTCATGAACTACTTTGACATCAATGACAACTATAATCCATATTGCCAACACGCCTCTCTCCAACCAATAAAAAAAAATTGTTTTGCAAAGTTTACATTAAGGTAAAAATAATTTACGTTTAGTACAGTAGGATTAATACTGCGAAGCCATTCATATATGTTAAAGGAACATAATATGTGTATAAATAAAGCAAGGAATTGTGACATAATAATTGTATAAATAAAGTAAGTAAAAATATATCATGGAGGGATAAAGATGAAACATTGTTATAATTAAAATACTATACTTTATTAATGTACATGTATATGTAGTACAAAAATAGCATCGTCCATAAATTGACCATACAAACATAGAGACAAATACATGGAGCCAAAACTTCAAGGATCATAGTTAGAAAAATAAGCCAAACAAGATGAAGCAAAATTAGTCCCATGTCAAACTCTAGAGCTTAACAAAATCCAAATAGAAACATCCTATGACAACCACCAAAAAAAACACCCAAATCCAAAAAATTTAAGGACAAGATAGTATGGAAATGACCCTTTGATGAAAGGGAGTCATTTTCCCAGTGCTTGAAGAAATAAATACCTTCTACCGCCAGGTGGCCCTGCTTGGAAAGCAAATCAGTAATATGGTTTTTGTCACTGAAAACATGTGTGAAAGAGATGTCCCTAAAAAGATCGATTAGTTTCCTAGTGCGTTTAAGCCAAGTCGATAGGTGTAAATTGTTGATTCCATGAACATTCAAAGCCCAATTGATGATGACCTTCGAATCACCATGAACTCAGACACCATCCAAACCAAGGTTGAAAGAAAAATGTAGAAGGATGCATAATGATAGAAGCTCACCCTTGGTGTTTGAACCAAAACCACGTCACATCCATAGCTTATAGAATCTATTTTGATCCAGAAAAATATAGCACCGGCTCCACAAGAAAAAGAATCTTGTATCGAGGTTTCAGAAGAAGAAAAACCCCACTAGTTTATCATTTGGGAAAAGAGCGACAAGAAGATCAATTATTGGAGGCATGGGTCTAGTGCCCTTTTCCTCATGGCACTCTGTAAAGGATGCCATACCCCTATAGCAGATAGAAAGAGTGTTGATATGAATATTTTCAAAAAAATCATGTTCCTACCTTTCCAGAGTTCCTAGGAGATTAAACAAGGCAATGACTTCCACTCAGGAACATGCTCTTTGCAGGATGAAAGGCAATCTGATAGGGTGCTCCCCTTCCAACAGTAAGTGCATTTTAATACTCGAGCAACAAGCTGCCATACTTGCTTAGAGAAAGGACAAGAAACGAAAAGATGGTAGATAGTTTCTTCAACCGATCCACAAAGGATACAAAAGTTTGGACCGATCATACCCCTCTTGGGGAGATTGTCCCAAGTAAGAAGACGATTATCCAACACCAGCCAAAAGAAAATTACTATTTTATATAGTGCTTTCCAAGACCATATCGCTTTATGCCACCATTGTTGGTCAAATATAATCTCCATTGTTAACTGCTGATAAGAAAGAGAGGTTGTTAATATGCATGTGATCCTGTTAAAAGACCATTTTAGTTCATCAGCACATACATCAATGAAAATAGAGCCTCTTTGTAGTCCAGTGATATACTTTGGCCATTCAACACCCAAAATATCACACAGACCTAGTTGAGAGGTGGTAATCCATCCATGTGGGATGTCTGCACGAATTGATGAACAAGTTATATATAACTCAGAGTGTAAATCCTTTAGCACGAAGAAAAAATTTCAAATGTCTATATAGTTTAAAAGGTAAAGGTCCCCCGATTATAGGATCCTCCCCCAGACGGATGGATCAACCATTTCTAGGCATCCAAGCTAGCCAATTACCACATATATCAAAGAAGTCAATGCGGCCATTCCAAAAGTTTGATATGCCTTTCTGCGACTTATTTCCACACCGGATCCATTGCACTAAAGAGAGCCACTTAAAATATTTCGTTTGAATAAATTTGGTCCACGGGCTTTCTAAAAAAATGGACAACCAAAGACTCATTGCTCTTAAAGCTAAAGAGAAGTTGTAAATATTTTTCAAGGCCCATCCCCCTTTTCCCTTTGGTCGAGCAATTACATCCCATTTTGCAAGATGATATTTGGTCTTTTCCGGATTGCCTGACCTGAGAAAAACAAAGATCTTTTTTCTAATAGCATTTAAAATTGATAAGAATTGAATGAAGTATTCTAGAATGTGTTAATTTACCTTCTACAGATTTCATAAGAGTTAATCATAAGTATGTTATTCCTTTCTGTTCCAGATGTTTTCCGTAGACAGAGTACAGTGTTATAACATAAACAAATCTGTCTCTCAGAAAGATTTTAAAATATGTATATATAGTAGTCTGTGTATTTATTTACACAGTAGATAGATTATTTACTATAAGTCTATTATTATAGTAATTAAAAGACATTATAAAAACAAAAAATAAATAAGCAGAATTAACTTAAAGAAACAGTAAACCGAGGATAGAAATTACTTAGATAACTTCATCATTTATCTAAGTAAAAATGTCACTGGAATAACATTATAATCAAATATCGAACTCTGTAATAATTTAAAATTAATTAAGGTCTTAAAAATAAAACCTATTTTGAAGACACTGTAAAATATAAATATCATTACTACCTCTTTTACTAACAAAGGGATTATCTAGTTTCACCCAAGATTAATTAAAGTATACATTCCCCATTTGTATAACCACAATTATCTAATATATGAATATACAAAATTTAACACATTTCAACCCATGAAATTAGTAAAGACTCGGGAGGTATTATTCACCCTTTTTCCTTTATCTATTTGCTTAATAATTGCTTACTGACAGTAAAAATCAAATTCTGTCAAAGAAATCAACTCTCTGAACTTTTTACTTATCTTTTAATCAAAATCAAAACAACTACAAGCAGAAACCATAATAAACTTTAAAAAAATATTCTTTAGCTATCTATTCATCAAAACAAATGTCCTTGTAGTAACAATATTTTATGTTTAGGTTAATTTAAAAAGAATTGAAAAATAAACTAGAACAGATAAATCTTACAGCCTGCCATCATCTTCTTAAAACCACAGTATATATATATTATTAATTATATAAGTTACAAAACAGTAAGCTTCGAGCTTATTCAAGTTATAAATAGCATCTAAACCCTAACCACTACTGTAATCATATCAGTTACGGCCTAATGGCATGTTTACAACAAAATCATGGCTTAAAAGCTTGTTAAAAAAAATATATACTTCGTAATCAAAACTACGACCGAGAAGGCCACATAAATATTGTATCTAGTCACGGTCGTGAAAAACCCCAAAGAATTCCATCATGATACAACCATTAGGGCTTCAAATATTTCTTAAACAACACATCACAATCTTGGCCACATGGCCTTCCAAAACAAATAGATCACAATGTAGCTACGGCCGAGCAGTAATCCAAGAACCAAGTGGACAGTATCAACTAAAACACCATACAACTAGTGCAGGAGAACCTCAGGCGAGACTGAGGCTTACCAGGATGGATACAAAGCCTGGAATCCCTGAGTGGAGTTGTTATGGTGTATTGTAGCACAGAGCTTTCACTTGAAAACTTGCACAAGTTTAATAAAACACTAAACAAGAAAATTTATACAAATGACAAAGTGATTTAGCTTATGAACAAACATAGAATAATATAAACTACAAAGAAAGTTTCTCACCTGAAAAACTTGACCTTGGCCCTTATTGGGTAATAAGAACAAATCATAGCCACCAAAAATTATACGCCAAGCAACGAAGGAGGCACTATCAAGAAACCCTAACAAGAAAGTCCAAATCAATGCCGAGGTAAACCAAACATTGAGCTCACACTACAGAGTTTTACCCTTACACCAGTGCCGAAGGATAGCTCACGCAGCGGCTAAATAATGACAACGAAGACCACTTTCATACAGAGAAATGGTAATGGCGACAGAGGGCTCTCACACAGGATGAAAGGTAGTGGCCGCATAAATCTCTTACATAGAAGAAAAACGAAATAGAAAGGAGGCTTATACAAAGTCAAGGGAGTGATAGTAAGGCCATGCGGCCATGAGCCTGCAACTCTTCCACTCCACACCAGAGACAAAAATGTGAATTTTAGGGTTTTAGGATAGTTTTATATTGAACCATAAGTCAACAAAACCTAACCATCGAGCATCGACCATGTGGCATCGAAATTATTTGTAAAATGAGGGTTTTGCATTATAGTTCGAGACCTCTTGGGAGAATCCTGCACACATTAGCATTTTTATAAAGGAACTTTGGTTAAAAACCTTTGACATAACTCCCAATATCGTTACATTATAAATGTGTATTTTTATAACCCTAAAGATTAATGAAGGGTGGTAATATTTACTTACACTAGGGTTTACATTATGTTCTATAATCTTAGGAATGGGTAAAAAAACTTATGCAAAGAATTCTTTGACTTAATTTGCATAATAAACAACAATTTAGGAGAAACCATAGCATTGTAAAAGACCTTGTAAAAGACTTGATCTTTTATGTATGTGTGTTTGCAAACATAGGATGATGTTTAACTTGATTTGTTAGTCTAGGTATCAAACTTGGATACGTATATCCCCCTTGTTAGATGAAGATAATACGAAGGTTAATTTGGATGGATTTTATAGAAAATAATCCTTTTATTCTTACATAAAAGCAATAATACTATAGTTTGAATATATTAAACTTGTATTATTGTACCTCTAGTTTGTAAGTACTAGAACAGTTAGAAAAACTATCTTATGGACTAGGTTTTATTTCCATGTGTGAATGTTAGTCATTGTACTTAATGACTATATCTAGATTATGGGTTTTCCTAAGTTTATTTAACTCGTTTATTGTTGAAAACAGATACTCTTGAATTACCTCAGCCTCGAGTAATAAAACATAAAAGGGATATGCTATACAATTACCTTTCAATAGAATTACATATAGGAGCTAAACTGATAATAAATTGATGAAAATTAAATGAACAAGTTATAGTTATAGCGAAATGGAAGAACAACTGGACTATGTTCAGTTTACTAAACACTTATGTTTACCAAAACTATTTAGAACATAAATATTCACATCATCGATACCTCATTCTTTTAATCAAAGCTGTAAAAAAAAAATTACTAGCATTATATTTTATGCTAGTTGAGATAATAATCTCGATTTGGAAACTGGTAACAAAACGTCCTACCTGTAAAAGACCTGTAAAAGAAGCATCACTTCATTGCATTAGCTAAAAAGCTAAGTAAGCCTCGATCTCAACTGAAGTTCCTTCATATTTTCACAAAACAGTAAAACAAACTTAGCACTAGTAATTAAACAGATGTTTCAATTTCATGTTGGTTCAAATCATAACCTACTAAATCAAATCCTTAATAATAATTTATGAAAACAAACAACTAAGTATGCAGAACTAGAAATTAACAAAAGAATTAGTTCTAGTTTAAACCTGTTTAGGTTATTCGTTAACAGTTAAATGTTCCTCAGTAGTGACAATTGCAAACATTTAATGTCATATGAATTTTTTTTAATTTTTATGAATTTTTGGAGTATTACACAACTTGTCCAGGGATTTCTCAGGTATGGCATGAGGATAATCATTTATTTGTGTAAAGTCCAATGGACTAAAGAAATCATCCATTTTATTTTCTACTTTCAAAATACAAAATAAACGGTAGATATCATAAATAGACTCATATCCAAGATCATGGAGGATGCTACGAGAAGTGATCCTATTCAATCTCCTTCGATAAACCTTTTCAGACTCAGAAATGAAATCGAGTAGACCCTCTGAACTCCTTCTTGTAGAATTAATTGACCATGGAGTTGCTAGATGGATCATGTAAATTTCAAATACTCACAAGATGCATCAAACAAAGTAAAAACCAAAAAGGAACAAAAAAACATATTCTAGGAACAAAATGATTTATCCTCGACAACATGGTCAAAATGTTTCCGCCTAATACACACCTCGAGTAACGTGTCAAAAATATTCAATCCATTGGGTGCCTCATCGGGGGCAAGTCATGAGTCAAGTATTACCACTTAACACTTAAATCCTCCATATAGGGTAACTCTTAGCAGATACAGGGGGGGCCTTAATAAAAAGAAACTAAGGCTGATCACACTAAGCTACAAAAAAAATGTAAATCTAGGAGTTTGAAAAATAATGAATAAAAGGCAACAATAATGAATTAACCAAAACCACTCAAATGATTAAGCACTCACAACATGTTATATTTACTTAAACAAATAATCATTAATTAGACTAGTGTAGTAAATGATGTTGCTGAAAAGGGAATGTTTTGCAATGCTCTGGGTTAGTTTTAATTTATGATGAGTTCATTAGAGTGGATTTATTGATGATGTGATTGTACCCGCGCATGTAAATTGGAGAAAAGGAAACTATCTAAGAAATTGTCCCACTTCAAGATTATCCTCTGAGCAAGTATAGAGCAATAGTACCAATTTTACAACAAGGGGAGACAAATAGTCTATTTTGGGCACTCGTCTGACTCCATAGTAAGTTCTATCCAACCCCTCGTTTCTACAATAAGGCTTCATATGGATTCTTTTAATCAAAATAAAACTAAGTGTCATGTTTCTGATTGTTGACCACCGACTCAAGCAAGCAGTGGTCTTAAGAGCATACTCAGGGAATATTAACAAAGGTTCAATTTATTTTGCAAAAAAAGAAAATAAATGAAAAGAAACTAGCTTAAACAAGTGAAGGGAGTGTGCATGTGATTGAACTAACTAAAATTAAATGACAAAGGAAAATAAACTAGTGTTGTGAGTGCAACTATTATAAGCTATGAAAAATAAAATGTTTTGTAGTCAGTCTGTGGTCCAACGTTTAAATGGATCCAACAAACAGTAAATTTTAAGCTCTAACTAATGAACGAAAGCAAAGAAAATAAAATCAAGCCAAACCACAAAAGCGATGCAGATCCCCCGAGGGGCGACGGGGTGTGGGAATTGGGTATCCCACTTGCTTTTCTTTTAGTATGATTTTTACAAATGTTTGGGTGGATGCCTTTTGTCCTCTATAAATCATGACAAAAAAGGCTTACACATTTTTACAATTTTGATTTGGATCAAGGTAAAGTGTTCCTCGGGTCCCGAATGGTCAAAATGCTTAAAATTTGCTAGCACCTCCTCTTACATGTTCATCAAAAGTGAAAAACCCACAAGCTAATTATTATAAATGATGCCCAAAAACACTTTGGAATTGTCTTTTGTCAATGTTAGTAAAATAAAATAAAAAAGATGGATAACCTAAACTAGGTAAAAGAATACAAATAACTAAGGGAAGCAAGCTAGAAAGCTAGCTCCCTTAGGATATTTAATTGCCTCTTTTGGATGGCAAGCAAAAGGGATACTACTTTTCAGATATGAAATTAAAACATAAGATAAAATTTTGCTTTTAAGCCTTAAGATTTGTATATGAAAAATGGCATGCAAAAGGAAACCTGTTGCTACTAGATCTAGTTTCAACGGATGAAATATTTACAAACCAACTAGGATCTAATCTAAAGGCAAATGCAAACTAAATATACTTGTGATTTACTTTTAAATGATAGATCTAACAATGCATTTGGAAGCGACCATACAAGTATTGAAAGAAATGTAGAGAGAGGGAGAAGAGAACCATCGTCACATTGGGATTGTTAGACCCTGGAACCTGTTGGTGGAACACTGAGGTACTATATCTTTAGAAAGATTCTTGAAGTGGAGAAAATGAGAACAAGATCTTCACCTCTCCAAGTCTAGGAGCTTGTAGCTAACATAGAATTGCAACACAACCCATTAAATATGGTATTACATAAGCAAGAAAACATGCCAACATAAACTATTGAAACATATTCATCTTGGACCTCTAAACATATATAAATAAAATATTAAGCAAGTAAGGAAATTTAGTAGATATTTCCTATTGATTTTTAACAACCCTATAGAGGCTACATTCAATTAAATAAATAAGAAAGTTGATAAATATAAGTTACGTCATACACTGAGATAATTATCATCCACACATTAACAACATTACACTGGTGTGACCTCCAAAGTCTTCTCATTCTAAACACACAAAATAATAAACAACAATTACAATAGAAAGCCTTTGCTTTCAAAACTCCAACTAGCTTGAATGATGAGAGGTCTCTTGTTTCATAACGAAATGAGGACCCAAGAGGGTGTATTAGCTCAATGAGGGCACATTGCCACACAAGGAAACAAGTTGAGTTGCAAGAGAGATTTGGGGGATTAGATTGGAGTCCAAATTAGGAGAGAAGCGCCACCTCTCAAGAGGTAGGCGCCCTCTCTCAAGAAATGTGTCACCTCTCAACAATTGAGCCCTCATCCTCATGGATGTGCCCCCTTTCTCTCTATGAATGCGCCAGCTCTGATTGGGAAGCCCAACAACCAAATTGAGACACGAGATAACTTACCATCAACTGATAATCAACTTGCCACCACTAAAAAATTGTTTGTAACATGTTTCCTCAAATTTTGGGATGCCTATTTTGCCTCTATTTTGTCTTTGTTGGTTTTTTTAATTTACTTTTCAAGAGAAAATTAAATTAAGTGATTAACAGTCACTAGTTTCACTCTCAAGGTGGGAACATAGGTAAAATGGGTGCTTTAAGTTAGAAAACGAGCACCCCCATGGCAAAGTTTGCTTCCTAGTAACACTTTTATGACTTGATGGATTTTTTAAATTAAAATATCCCTTTTTTATGGGAAATTTTTTATTTAATGGAAAAAAGGAAAAATAAATCCTAGAGGAACTTACTGCATGTTCATAAGACTAAAAAATAATGACTAGCGTGGTAATATACATAGAAACTAGGCTTTAATAACCTCACAAGGCCTAACCACCAAGACAATTAATCCAACTTTGGAGGATTGAGTGAAAAAAATTGAAAATTATAAGTCGTTGGAAAGCGATAAATAGTTAACAAGGAAAAACACTCTAGAGTAAATGAATTGATGACTAAGTCCCAGGAAAGGCAAACCTTTTACAAAAGTTCATCATGTTACGCCACTTTATTTCAATTTCCCCAAGGGGTATGAACATGCGTAAAAGAAGAAAAATGGTCCAAAAATGGCATGATGAACTTCTGAACTCTAATAATGAACAAATAACTTGTTCAAATTCTGGCGGCTCAAATGCAGGTTCAACTAAGTGCAACTTAGGGGGTGACAAGGCCCATAGGGGCTATAAATAACTTAATCGTATGTCCACCTTCTCCTCGACCTAGTATTACAAGGGTATTCTAAATGTTGGTTGCATTGTGCTAGCTTGTCTTTGTATAGTCTTTAAAACATTGAACCAAGTTTTCAGTAGCCCAAGCCATTTTTTCCTAGAAGGTTGCTAGATTGTTGTTTTGTGATGAATGTATTCAAATGGAACATTTATATGACATGATATTTGAGATCTTAGTCATATTATTTGATTTGATCATCGATATTTATTTCTATCTCAATTTCATGTTTAATACCCGCAAAATAGAAAATACGAAAAAACAAATTTCACTCTCAACTTCAATGTATAACTTCATTTACGTAATTCATTTATTTTATACATAACTTAAAACTAAACTAAAAAAAAAGTATAATAAAAAAATAAATATAAAAATCTGAAGGGAATATATGACTCTAACACATTTGATTGGTAACTTTCTTCCTACTCTAACACATTTGATTGGTAACTTTCTTCCTACTCTAACACATTTCATTGGTAACCTTCTTCCTACTCTAATCGCATGTCACACTTTGCCTAAGGGAAGCAAAATGGATCAATAAGACACATAGGGGCTATAAATACCTTAAATGTATTTGCATCCTGTCCTCAACCTAGTATTACAAGAGTATTCTAAATGTTGGTTACAAAATTACCACTTTTTCAATCAACAACACATGACAATCCTTACAAATTAACGAATTTAAAATAAAAAATTCTCTAGCTCCTAGAAAAACATGTTCAGGTATACAATCTATACTTAAAAAAATACAATACATCTGTCATTTTTCATTTGTCAATTACTTCATTAGGATAAGAGTAATTTGAAATTGCTCCTTAGAATATTAAATTTCCTTTTCATAACAAGTCAAGCTTTGAAGTTTTTCCTTTTTCTAGTAATATAGATACAAATACAAACCAAATACTAAGAGTTAATACAACAAATACACAAATGTAAAGTGACGTGCACACTGTGATATGCATTATACACTACAAGAGTACAACTTTCACATATACATAAGTAAATTACTAACTACTCAAAGTCAAACTAATTAGTGCCCTTATCGCAATTGTCACAAATACTATTTCAATTATGATTTATTTTATCTTCACTGCATCATCCAATTATGATGGTTAATAATCTATTCACCATGTTTCAAGCTTCATCATTACATTAAGCTAAAACCAAGTTCACCTTTATGAGTTGAAGTTCAAAGAAAACGCATGTTATAGGCTAGATAGTTTTTTTGTCAAACAATTATATACTAGACAGTTAATACTAGTATTAACCAACTTTGCACATGCCACAATTCATAAAAAAGGCAAAATGATGTCCAATTAGATCCAAGGTATTTGCAAAAGCTCTTGAAGTGTTTGAATAATAAACTTTCGAGGTGAAGTTATTATCAACTTTTGCCTATGTAATTGTATTGACATCCATTTCCATGTTTGCCAAGTCAATAGCCTATCTCCGCTCATCTTAAAGCATTGGCTAGCTACAGTGAACAAGATACTTCAGTTTAGCCCAGATGGCAAGGTTGGGGACATTGCCACCTTGTGGTTCTTAATGGAAGAAGAAAACCAACAAAGATCCATCCTAAACGTGGATCTCTCAAGCATCGAGAGGTATCCAATTCCTTGAGATGTTATTTTTTTAATGACATTTTATTTGGATTTACATTTTAATTTTATAAGCGAATATGTACTTTTTAATTGTTTGTTTGTTTGTTATTTTTATTTTTATTTTTATGAGTCGACATAAGAAAATAAATTACTTTTATTTTTGGTACATAGCGTGAGTTTGTTATGTGTAACGTTACACATCTCTCTCATACTGGGTTGTAAGTACTTCGCTACTCTCGGTGCACATAACGTTAGTTAGTTACGTGTAACGTTACACATCTCCCCCATACTAGTTTGTAAGCACCTCGCTACTCTCTTTTTTTTTAACAAAAACAAGGTAAAATAGTATTAAGAAAAAATGGCTCTGCATAGCCGTTCATTACAAAAATGGAGAAATCCTGAAGTCTATAGAGGTCTGGAAAGAAAGGATAAAAACAACTAAAGTTGAAACCTGTCTTCTAAAATTCCTTACATATTTCTTGCTATTTAGCATAACATGAGGAGAGTAAATTCTGACAAATTGTTGGTTCAAAAGGATGCAAAAAAATATTTAAAGAAGGCTGGAAGGGCTACATCTTCTTTCCAATCTGACCTACAGGATGGGTGACTGGAACTTCCTCCATGGGGCGGGCCTTGTCACCCGGTGATTCCTGGCAATGGCTGCACTGGTTCATCTTTGCGAGATTCAACACCTCTTCTTTTATGATGTCCATGGTCCCCATCAACTCTTTTAAATCTCAGTCACGGTCATCAATACGTGACTCGTGACAACCGATTTGGTTTGTAATATACCAGATGGAATATTTTGCTTTGAGTTTTCCCACCCTACCAATGAAATTTTCTAATTTCTACATTGATATTGTTCACGACAGTCTTAGGATCTAGGATCATTGAACTGGTATAAATGGAATAAGAGGCAATAATGGATTTAATGAGGGTTGTTTTCCCATCCAAGTTGAGCCATCTCATCCCCCACGACTCCACCTTATTTTTTATTTCTTTGCTATGGGAACCCCCAAGTATTTAAAGTATGTCCAATCATAGCTGACTTTGATCTTCATGAACTGAGCAATCTCCCTTAGGATTTTAGAATTACTATTCTAGCCATACAACTAGCATTTGTCCAAGTTATCTTTACTCCCAGAGGCACGAAGAAAGAGATAAAGAGAAGAGGAGAATCTTCTGGCGATTTGAAGCAAAGCACTTCCCAAAAAAATAGTGTTTTCAACGAATTGAGCATGATTTATAGGTTGGACTCCCTTGACGTAGGAGATGCCTAGAATGGTTCCATCCATTTGAAATATGTTGAGCTTTCTGCTTAGCGAGTCCGCTACAAGGATGTAGAGGAAGGGAGACAAAGGACATCCTTGTTGTATTTTGCACATAGCTTGGAAAAAATAGGTAGGTATACCATTCACAAGAGGGGCTATCTAAGGAAGGTTGATGTAGGATTTGATTAGTCTGATAAACTTAGGGGAGAATCCATATTTTTCCAATACCAGATAGATATATTCATGCCTGATTATGTCAAAAGCATTTGCTAGATCCAGTTTAATGGCCATACCTGCTTCGTGTCTCTTATGGCTAGAATTAATTGCTTCTTAGATCAAGAGGATATTGTCATTGATCTGCCAGACGACGATGAACCCGCCTTGGTTAGTAGAAATTAGAGCATGGATGAGTTTTTTGAGCCTGGTCGAGAAAACTTTAGCTATAATTTTGTAAGAAGAATTACAGAGGAAGATGGGCCTGAAATGCTTAATGGAGGAGGGATTGGGGTCCTTGGGTATAACAACTAGAAATGTAGAGTTTGTAGCACCACCTATTTTTACTTTGGAATGCATCCAGACAAGCATTTTGAGCATGTGTCTTTTTATGATATGCTAAAACCTTCTGTAAAAGCTGATAAGAAACCATTTGGTCCCGGGGCTAATAGAGCACCTTACTACTCTTGGCGAAACAAAGAATACATATTATAAATAAATATAAAATTAAGTAAAATGAAACTCATTGTACTGCAAAACAAATTTAATTATGCACTAAGCTAAACTTAATCATAGCATTAAGAACCTTATGATGTTATAGAAAATAAAATATAAATTATCCTTATCTAGTTGTTTTTTTCGATGGAGCGTCATCCGGTAAGTCTTGCAGGGTTGTTATTTATTTGATTATTAGTGAAAATCACTTCTTTCATTTTAAGATGGGTTGTGGGCTAGGGTCCAGTACGCGAGCTGGGTTGCTGGCAGATTGGGGCTTGGTTTCTGTAGTGCACATGATGGGTCTTCCCTATCTCGATATTTTTGGATACTCAAAATCTATAATGGACTGGAATGGTCCTCTTGGCTCTTGACCATTAGTGTAGCCATACCAAATCTCTGTTGGTGTCCTTTCTCTCTTTCAGTATCCAACATATATATATCGAGAGCACAATGCTATGGTAGACCATCTATTGAAGGAATCCCTTATGTCATCGGAGGGATATTTGGCTTATGAGGAATTAGAAGATAATTTGAAAATTAATGAAGGATCCCTCAATGACTTCTTGTATTGATTCGATGTGGACTATTTGTTGGCAGTATATTTTGTTACTTCTTTTAGTTTTGTATTTGTGGCCTCGATTTTAATGAACATTGCAACAACTATAAATTATATTTTATATAATATTTTTCAATAAAAAAAATTAATCTATTTTTTTATTTAGAAATGAAAAATTCAATATAATTTCTTTCTATAAAAAAAATATAATTTTTTTTTTTATTTAGAAATGAAAAATAAGTAACATCACCTTATTTATATCCAATTAAAAAAATAAGTTAACAATATTTTGAATTTAAAAAACTAAAATTTAATAATATTTGTTTGAAAAACATTATACAATTTAAATAATTATTTTTTCAAACCATAGTTAAAAACAACTAATTTCAATTAATCCGAACATAAAGGAAGGGTTTTAAAAGGGATGGGCCATGGGACTGGTCCTGGCATTATATAAATTATATAGTATAGTGATCCAAGGGATGACGCAGAGTAAAAGGTAAAGGTATCCATACTTTAACCAGGTCTAGGGATAGGTATAGATTTTGTGGGATATTTATATAGAATATAGTTGTTTTATCTATTAAAGCACCAATTGCTAGGTCTTTATCTCACTTTCGAACGACTGCTTCAATGCTAAGGTAAGCTGATCCAACCAGGGTGCTACAGATGCTTTCCATATTTTTTCAAGCAAATATGGAAGGTCTGGCCTAGGTATATGTACTATGTGCTTATTGAATGAGGAGACTGTCATACACTTATTCTCACACTGCATGGTTTGGAAGAGTGTTCTCGATCTCATTTGTGATTAATATGCGCTGACTATACCTCCTCGCGTAGACACCATCGCTATTTTTATGGAAAACTGGGCTGCCACTTACCCACGGCACTAAGCTCTTTACTATATCTCACACCATATGATGTGGGCAATCTGGAAAGCTCGGAACCATGCAATTTTTGAAGGGAAAAAGAAGAATGTCCTCGGTATTTTTCAACAGATCATGTTCTCTGCTCAGTTGAACTCTTCTCAACCTGTCATTAAGGCCTGTCACAAAAAAGTCAGACAGATTGGGCTTCCTCCCAGATTGATTTTCCCATGTGGTTTTTTCGATGGTGCTTCTACCTCTACAGCTACGGGTGTCGGATACAGTTTGTTCTTAAATGAGTCTCACCATCTAGAGTTCGCACTGGGGGTTGGATATGGCTCCAATGCAAAAGCATAATTACTTGGCCTATGGGCTCTTTTGCTCTCTTCCCAGATGATGTGGATCCCCTTATCCCACATATTCGGTGATTCACAAGTCATCAATAATTGGGCTAAGGGATCCACTGTACTCTCCCCTCCAGAACTTTTACACTAGTGTTGGGAATCACAAAAACTAATTTCTAGCTTTCAAGATCTCTCTTTCAGCCACATCTACCGAGAACACAATAGGATTGCAGATCGTCTCTCTAAAACTGCTCTCTCACTGTCTCCGGGATTTCGCTGTTTTTCTGAGTTTATGGATGACCATTTGGTCACATATGATACCTTTCAGCTCATTTGAGTCATGCTATGGGGAGATTACTCCTCAAATGGATTTTTGCATTGCTGCTCATTGAGTGGCATCTTTTAGATTGCTGATATGATCCCAGTGGTTCACGGTAGATGGGTTATGATGAGATTGATCCCCTTCATGATGAGATAGATTACTGATGGGAATCTACACTCTATTGCATGCCTTCCCCTCGGCTGCGACTGGTTGTGATTTTCTCCTTATGAGGTGTATTCTCTCCGTGATGTAACCCTTTCAGGGATGGTGCTATTGATGCCCTTTGATTCCTAATAAGAATAACAAGGACAGGCTTTTTTCTTCCTGAATTTTTTTTTTTTTTTTCAAGCAAATAGACAAAGACTAATACAATATTATATTAAATACATTTTTTTTAGGAAATAGTAAATCAATTTATTATTAAATGTTAATATTACTTTTTCTTCTTAAAAGTTTAAATCTCAAATTCATTTAAAATTTAATGAAAATATTAAATGAAATTGATAATTATAATCACAATTTATAGGTAAATCTTCTTTATTATAAATTTATCACTAGCATAGCTGTTTAACCTAGAGAAGCATAAGATTTAAATTGAGTTTAGACTAAGTCAACCCCAATATTGATGTAAAAACCACCAAATAACATAATAAACCAAAACTTAATAAATTTTTTAAAAACACCCTAAATTGACTCCCATTTACAATAAATCTATTAAATATGACTAATAGTTTACAAACACCATAAAATCACAGGTTCAAACCTGTAAAACAAAAGAGTTAAGGATTGTTTTAAACTTTAGACATTTTCCACATTGAAAAATAAATCAATGGAATTCCATAAATTGCGTAGGTTGAATATAGATTTCTTCCACGAAGACGTTCACACAGGGAAAAGAAAACGAATGATCAAGAAAGGACCAGGTTCACACAGGAAAAAGAAAAAGAAGCTTTAACTTTTTTACCCGACCATTTGTATTGATCGGACGACGTGGCTCGCGTGAGCTGTCACATCACGCATTGCTGGTCGTCCGATGGGTATGGTCGGTAGAAAGTTTACTCCGAAAAAGAATGATCAAGAAAGGACGCAAAAAATCTGACATCGAAAGCATAAATATAGTATTTTAATAAAATGTACACAGAGTTCAAATTATCAGACTGTTTACATAGGGGTTTACTGAGCGCGAAAAAGGAACGGGAAGAATAACTCTGAAGGTAGTGGGATATGGAGCAAGGTGAGGAGAACAGTGAAACGAAGTCACCAATATTGTGGGCGTCAAGGGAGACAATGAATTGAACTCCTTCACTGCTCTTTGCTAACTTAAATTGCGTGTTCTGCATTTGGGTGTGATTTTTTGGTAACTTAGATTATGCGATTTTGCATTTCCATATGATGAATTCACAGTGTAACATTCAGTTACCATATTCTGTAGAACGTCTTCTAACAGAATTATCAGAGAAGAATAATATAGAGCCAGCTCAAAGTGTAGCTAAAGAAAGTTTGGCGAGGCTGGGAGAAGAAGCCGCGCTGAATCTTCTCAAAAGTATTTCGCATTGCGCTATTAGAAATCTCAATGCATTCATTATGTACAAAATCTCTCATTTGCCGATGTCTCCAACCCATAGCTCCATGCTGAGATTTCAGCCTACAGTGCAAGGCTGCGACAGAGGGTCGCCTGTTAGCCTTAGTGTTAGT
>LPNX010406865.1:46473-57749 GCA_001517045.1 Pseudotsuga menziesii
TACCGGCCAGGTATGTTTCCTAGCCCCCTTTTGTGTATTTCAGTTATGTAATGAATGAGCCTATTGACATTATTCTAGATAAGCTGTTATGCTATTTAAAAATGATTTTACTATTTTAGGCACCCAGGTTGTTGAAACACGATTACACATTCACGTTCTCTGTCTAGAACAAAGGTGGCCGAGATCCAAATGACCTTGATTAGTCGATTTGCTAAACAGAGAATTAACAAAGCACAATAAATTAATCCATAGACACGATAAATAGATAAGAAATAGCGACGGATTTCTCGCATAAATTACATCTTTATTAAATGCATCTCTATGATTTGGACGTGGATCTTTGTCAGCTTTTTCCTACTGACCTTAAAATAGCTTACCCAAAAGGAAAAAACCAGAAATACTTGTCCCTAGTATATCTGACATGTGTCATGGTCATCCATTTGTCTACTAAGATTACTTGTTTCCGCTATAAAGGGCTCATAAACAAGTTCATAAACTCTAGATCAATCTGATTCCATAAACAAGTTCATAAACTCTAGATCAATCCGATTCCAGGAAACATAGGTTACACATCAGCTCCAAAGCACGTTCTTTACAATTTGTCAGTTACTTCTCTTCATACTTAAAAAAAAACCATTTTAAGTTTTATGAGTACTCCTGGGCACAACCTGGCTTGGTCATGCTGCTGAGCTAATTTTATCCTGACTTTGACTCTGCCAATTAGTCAAACTCACTAGCGGTGGGTCATTTACTGCCTAACCAGTGAAACTAACGGCGTATGGACAATCTTGGTAGCATCAAATATAAACCCCGGAAAGGAAAGAAAATAATCCTGATATCAAACAATTTTGCTGCTGCATTTCTGCCAAGTCCAAATCGAACTCTTACACTCTGGCCTCGTTGCTGAGATTCACAAAAAATAACGAGAGAATTGAATAGAACCAACACAAACCCAAATTCTGCAATAAGGAGATGAACAAAGCAGCACTAGGGCATCACAACACTTGAAGAGAAAACAGCCTAGAGGAGTGCAACCCCAGAGAGAGAGAGAGAGAGTGAGCCCAAGAATATCTTAAGATTTACAAGAGTCAACAAGAGAATCGATGGAACTTAATCTCATCCAAATTCTGAAACAGCCTCCTCACAAGTGTGCTAGAAACAGATAGGTCTAGTGCGCTAGAGAGAGAGTGCAAAAGCCAAGCACATGTTTGCCGAAAACAGAAATGCACAAGTATGCCCAGGAGAAAATGCCAATCACAAGAGAAATCTTCAAATATAAGTGCCTTTAGGCTTATTGCACTTTGTATATTAGATCAAGGAGATTACAAGATGAGATGATACAAATGAGAGCTTCAGTTGTGTATTTAAACATCACTCAAGTGAGGTGTCGTCCCAGAGGGGTTATGGGCCCAAATAATGAGGGTGCACACCCCTAAGAGGGTCATTGAGCTGACATATCAAGTTTGACTAGGTCAGCCTTAACCACACCTATTAATACTGAAAAGAATAAAGAATATGGCCTTAGCCATAGTTACATGCACACAACAATACATGAGCCTTAATAATTCCAACGACCCCCCCTTAAACTAAACAGGGGCCATGGGGAGATGCCATTATAGCACAACAGCCCCCCTAAATGGCAAGTCTTCCTCACTAATAAGATGCTGCAAACTAGTGAAGGTGGGTCCTGACAAGATTTTAGTGAAGCTATCTACAAAATGATGGCTTGAAGGAACAAATGCAGGTGCAATACTTTCAAGAGCATAGAGATGGTGGATATAATGCACCCAATCATGAACATCTTATATTTGTGACGATCCACAGGATTATGAATGAGCTTGATTGTACTTTAATTGTTGCAGCATAGAGGGGTGGGGTTCTTTTGAGGAAAACCCAACCAATCAAGACATCCTCACGTGGACAAGATGCTTCCAAGCTAGGAGAGTGCTGGTATACTCAGCTTCCACAGAAGATACTGAAAATGACCGAATTGTGCCGAACTTCATGTTTGAGAGACCAGAAACCCATATGGAAAATTCTCATTGACACGGAGAAATCCAAGTGATCCAGGAGAGGACAAGCCAACAGTCTGCCCTATGAATTTTATACAAAGGCCATGAATTTATCTTGTGAACTTTCCTTGATGGAAGAGTTACATAAGAAGATTGATGGAGAAAAGGTTCAAAGTTGAAATCTGGATGAGCTGAAAGCCTTGCAATTGCAGAACTCCATGGGCCTGACCAAAGGATCTGATATAAAACAAGATGTGCACATAATCAACATGAGAATACTTGTACAAATACGATAGAATGCAAGAGAGAAATACCAGAAATGTGCACATGTTGTACACTCTATATGTCATTATATTATAAGAGTACATAGAGTTCAAAAATGGAATACAATCAATCAAAGGAGGGATTAGTAATTTAGTAGGATGGTATTAGTAATTTAGTAGGATGGTAGGTGGAATGCTGGAGTTGTCTGTGTAAGGTTGATGTATACAATTTGTCTCCTTAACTTAGGACATAGAGATAGTGATGTACAATTATGATATAATGCTAGTTGCCATCTATTAAGTCTCACAAGATGCTATAGTAGTGTGATATTACTTGTAAATTTCCCTCAAACATTAAATGAGTTTCCAATTTGTTACCTCAAAATCTACCACCTTGTTAAATAAAGTGTAGACACTGAGAGGGGGGGTGAATCAGTGTAAAGACAATTTTAAACCTTTCTTAGCTTATCACGGTTAGCTACCAATTCATCATTCCATCATTTCGTAAACATCATTCAAATAGCATAAGCATTTCATTCATAAAGAACCATAACACATAAGAACACCACATCATATAAATTTATAATTTTTTTTTTATTGGATTGGTTCGGCTACAACCGTTAGGCAAAATCAGCACCTACTGATACATAGAGCACCTACTCTGAATCCAGGACCCTGCCTGGTTTTCTTAGACTCTGCTAAGAAGGGTTTGAGGTATCTTAACCTCAAAGAGCAAGTCAAGCTTGCATTTACTTATAGTGCATGTCTGCCCAAACAAAAACAATCTCAAACTCTGGAAATAAAAGATGCCTTGCAGATATCATAAAGCCTCTGCACATCCTAGTCTAGTTCAGCACTGTCAAGCATTCAACTTTGTGACTGTCAAGCATCAACGCAGACTTGGACTGTCATCATACACCATCAATCTCCAATACTGTTCCATCAAACTTCAATAGGAAATAAAGACTTCAGACTGTTTATACTCATAAATTCGGGACTGTTTACCAGGATACTTGCTTAAAAAATAAAACGCTGTTCGACCTTGAAAGGCCTCTCTTTGAAACCCCACAGTTCAATAGAGGCAAACGTATCTATGTCTTGGAGAGTACTCCAACCCTTAAGTACTGGTCATAGTTCATCTGAGTAAGATAACAGAAGATGCTTGCAAAAAGGAGTACTTACTTGAAGCTACTCATTACTTAATCTGGTCTTAGTGACTGGACATGCAATTGACTTTCTCCATACCTTTGTTCTTTCAACTGACTTGACCTTCAGCAAGATATACCTTCAAATGCTGGCTGTGTATGATGCTCGGACTGTAAGAAGACTTTCAAGGCTGTGCAAACTCATAGAACTGTCAACCTCCAATTTCAAGCCTGAAACTGGACGATAAATCTTCTTCACCAACTCTGATAGAGGCCCTTACATTAGATGGCTCTTGTAATATTCGTGCCCAACACATCACTCACGTCGACTGAATCAAACTCACGTGACAAAGCAAGAAAACTGATATTGAAGTCAATACGCAAATGATCACCATCCTGGCTTCTATCAATGACAACATTTGTTGTGGTGTTAACTGTCAAGTAATTGTTCAATTCCATCCCAAAGAGAAGAATCATAGACAGTGCTGCAACTATTGATAACCCTGCCCCTGATAAAGTTGCCTCCGTTAAATCTCGAGGAATCTGTAAAAGTCCAGAGACTTGATCTTACTGCCTGAGCATAGATCTATACATGCAGCAGATTTCATTCAGCCCTCAACAAGGTATCCTCCATGAATATCTTCTACCTTCAAGAATTATGCTCCAATAACCATTAACTTCTCTGCATTAGTTTGATCTCTGCTGTCAGTTCATGCCTTCTATTGCTCTCTGTCCTTGTATTTCTCCCAGGCTCTCACCTCACATTCCACAAGTCCTTTCCCGCTACAAATCTTCAGTTGTTCATAATCTTCACATCAGCACATCAACTACACGCTGCAATTTCACATTGTATTTTGTCCATCACCTCATTCCTTTCGTGGACATGTTCAGCTCCTTCTCAGGCACTGCTCCCTTGGCCTTCATGGCCATCCTCAGGGTTATTTACACTTTCTTCTACATCTGTATCTGCACATAAATCAACACAAGCATTATGAGAATCGAGACTTACCATGAGCTCCGTCAATGGTACGTCCTCTTCAATTCCTCTTGGATGCACCTTTTTCCAGAACACACTCGACTGTAATATTCTCCTCTAGTTCCTGTGGCATGCACCTCTTCCATACATTCGATTATAACTTCTTCCTGCTCATACTGGGGACTCTCATCATCTTTGTCTTTCGCATAGCTGTTCTTCACCTTCTGCTTTACACATTCAGGACTCAAGACTCAGTCAAGCTGCCCCCCGAGATTCTCCTTTTTTTTTTGATTTGCGGCTCAGTCAAGCTTAACTGCTCCCACGCTGTCCCAATAATTTCCTGTTTGACTGTCACCGAGCCTCAGTCAAAATCGCAGAGCTCTCCCACGAATTCCACATCCAAAAAGAAGACTTGCGTGGGGTATTTATACCCATTTTTCACCACTTTTGCTGAGCCGACCTCTAAAATTTTTTATTGGGCCGACATAAGATATATTATGGAGACGACCTGAGATTTTTGAATTTATAATTTTCTTTTTATTTTAGGAGCCGACTTCCAAAATTTCTATTGGGCCGACATCTTTTTTCTAAGACTGTTTGCGGGCATTTTATATTTCCAGAGTGTGTTCTTCGATACACTTAATAACAGTTCTCAGGGCAGTCAGTTCTTTTGAGTTTTCATTCACAGTAGCAGAATTATTTCCACTTTTCAATGTTGCCAATGTAGCTTTCTTTGAATTCTTCAGATATGCCTTCAGTAAAGGCACAGGAGGGAACTTTTCAAAGAGTCCTGCTGCATGTGCAAAATACACAGCCTCAACTTGTTTGACTGTCTTGACATCTATGAAAGAATTTAACGAGGGCATTATTGAATTTATTCAAAAATTCAAAAAATAATTGCACCAACCAACACTGTCTAAATAATTGCACCATTTGAGTAGATGAGTGCATCTTATTGCAGACAGTGCTCCCAATTAACATTATGTTAACATATCTCCATTGCAAGAAGCACATTTGATGCTTAAAAAAAATTTAACACAATCCCTCAACCCTGCTGTTTTTCTGGGAAAACCATTTCCATCTTTAGTGCCATGCCTTCATCATGAATGTGCATGTTTAACATCAACAGTCCCTATCTGCTCAAATCTTTTCCAATTGTTGGAATATATTAGCTGCTTATTATGCAAATTTCAGAAGGCTATCTTTGACCACAATGAATATTGAATCAATCATGGTTGCTCGCTAGTTGTAGCATGTAGTCTCACATATCCTCCTCTACTTACTCTTCTCTATTCTCAATGCAAGACCATGTTGGCATCAATGACAATTTCATCAACATAAAGAACTAGGATTGGAGCTAAAGATCGACAATTATTCGGGAGAAACACCCTTGGGCCACAAGAGGCTTCTTGAACTAGGTACGAATAGACCAATAAGATGTTCAATGGAAACAACTCTATCCCTACAAGACCTTCCCAATTTTAGTAGACCTGTGCCTTAATAGGAGTCAACAAGAGATATACAATAAATGCTAATTGACTTTGAAGGTTTAGGAGCAACAAATCTTATATGCTAGATAAGTTGTAAGATAAATCACTTTTCTGCAATAAAAACCAGCAAGCTAAAGATGGAAGAAAACCCAAAATCATATGTGAAAATACCCTGAAAAGCACCTCAACGGTCAACAAGAAGAGGAGAATCAATCCTCCCTAGCGCACCCTCTTTTTGTCCGATGAATGTCAAGTTTAGTGGCTGATTTCACTTTCATGTCTGCCTTTCTCTGCAGTGAGGGCTGAACAGAAATATTTAGGACTTTAAATCCCCCAGCGTCACCCTGGATGACTTGGAAATGGTCTGGGAACTTCTTGTATCCTTTAGGTTTTGAAGCTCCTGTCAATTTGGACCTGCAAAACCTTACACCAGATCTGCAATAACTTGAACAAGGATGATGTTGTTGATTTTCTGAGCAGCATTGAGAGCCCTTCTCTTCGGAGAATGGGACCACCTGGTCCGAGACCACAGTGAAGATTTAACCCAGTGTTGAGTGACCATTTTGTTGAATGGTAGATATCTGGTCTGGGACCATGATATAAACCCAGATCTGCCCTGGGTAGACTCAACCTTGTGTTGAGTAGACATCTGGTCTGGGACCACGATGTAGACCAGTCTGGGACTGGTAGACTCAACTTAGTTCTGAGTAGCCATTCTCTGGGAGAATGAAGACACTGTAAGCCCTAGACTGGGTCTGGGCATGTGTGTGGCACTTTGACCCTTGATATATGGGCTTGGTGTGCTTCTCCAAGGATTAGCTACCCTTGGTTAAGTTACCTTGGTACCAGATCTAGGTGTCACACAGTGTGTGAGATAAAAGCATTAATAACTCTCTTGGTTTATGATGATGTACTTTTGAAATAAAAAAAAGGGGTACCACAGGGAATGACCACAAGGGCACTTGGTAAAAGGCCAAAGTCAAAAGTCGAAGGAAAAAAATAAAAGTACCTTTTTGGTAATAGTGAAAGTGAAATTAGGAAAAGAGTAAAAATATTATTATTTTTATCTTTCCTAATCTTGTCCACCTAAAAGGACTTCTTATAAAAGTCAAAGGAAAAAAAAAGGTACATTTTTGGTGAAAGTGAAAGTGAAATTAGGAAAATAATAAAAATATTATTATTATTATTTTTTCTTAATTAAAGAAGGACTTCTTATAAAAGTCAAAGGAAAAATAAAAGTACATTTTTTGGTAAAAGTGAAAGTGAAATTAGGGAAAGAATAAAAATATTATTATTTTTATTTTTCTTGATCTTGTCCACTTAGAGGTGAACAAAGGCTATAAAAGAAGATCAAGCCTTCTCATTTGTTACACACACTTTTGCTCTCACAGGAGAAGAAGACTATCTTATGTTCAAACCCTCAGCTAGGGTTTTATCAGCAAAGTCCATCTTCAGCATTTTTGCACAGCTATCTTCAACATTCCTTTTTTTGGGCAAATTTCAGTAGTCTGATATTTTCGGGCAATTTTCAGACAGTCTGATATTTTTGGGCAGTTTTCAGCACGTTGATATTTTTGGGCAGTTTTCAGACAGTCTGATATTTTCAGGCAGTTTTCAGCAGGTTGATATTTTCAGGCAGTTTGATTTTTTCGGGCAGTTTTCAGCAGGCTGATATTTTTAAGCAGTTTTTAGATAGGCTGATATTTTCAGGCAGTTTTCAGCAGTATGATATTTTTAGGCAGTTTTCAGCAGTCTGATATTTTTAGGTAGGAGAGAGAAAATCTCAGTTTTTTTGAGAAATTGGTAATTTTCTGTAATTCTGGAAATTGTGGGTAAAATTATCTGTTTAATTTTTACTGATGAATTTTACAGTTACTGTGGTCAAAATCCAGATCTGGATTTGATGAACATTTTGAAGAATTTCTTAAGCCATCTCATTTATGAGATGAGCTATTAATGCTTTTGGGGTTTTTGTCCTTTGAAGGTTTCCCCAGTGAAAAATATTGTGTCCATGTGTGCTAATGTGCTGAATGTGTTTCTACTACACTGCTGATCTATTTATGTTTATCTGCAAATTTATAAAGTTTATGCTAATGCTGAAAATTTAACATGGTATTAGAGCTTAGCATGTGAAAACATAGTAAAGGGATATTGCTGTTGTTTCTCACTAGATCTTGGACTAAGATTTGCAGATCTAACATTTGGATAAGTGACAGAGATGGCTACCGTTGGTTTCAAACCGGAAGAGAAGCTCTCTGGTTTAGCAAACTTCAATTCCTGGAAGGCTAGGTTGACAGCCATTCTTGATGAAAATGACTTGGATGACATTGTTCTTAATGTCACAGAAGAGCCAACTACAAATGCTGGTAGGCTTGCCTGCAAGAGGAAGCAAGGTAAGGATAGAAGAGTTATTTATGATTCTATCAAAGAAGAATTGATGCCTAACATCACATCCTTGAAGACTGCTAAAGAATGCTATGATACATTGGTAAACCTCTATGAAAAGAAGGCTCCCAGTCAAACGAGAGTCTCAAAGAAGAGGCTACGAACTTTGAAGCTGAACAAAGATGAAAGTGTTGGTTCCTTCTTCACCAAGATCAAACAGGTAAGAGATCAATTCCTTGCTATTGGTGTTACTGTTGATGATGATGATCTTGTACAAACAGTGGTTGATGGTCTCCCAAGCTCTTGGGAAACCTTCACGGCATCCGTCTGTGGACGAGAAAATCAGCGAACCTTTGAAAGGCTTTGGCATGATTGCATTTAAGAAGAAGCAAGGAACACTGACAAGGTAATCAAGTAGGATAAAATTGCACTTGCAGCAAAGACCAAGAAGTTCAAGAAGCCTTTCCCTCAGCAGAAGAAGAGTAAGAAACCTTAGGATAAGTTTTTTGACATGTCCAAGATTGAATGTTATACTTGTCACAAGTTTGGACATTATGCTAGAGAGTGCAAGCAGAACAAGAAGAAACCTAAGAGAAGGTTTCAAGCATCTACTACAGAAGCAGAGGAAGAAGAAGATGAAGAACCAAAGAAGAAGAAGAAAACCAAGGCTAATAAAACGGATGAGCCTAAAAGAGAGTACTATTTGATTTCTGCTCTAACTGGTTCTTTCTTAGCTTGCTCCACTTCTTGGTTGGTGGACAGTGGTGCCTCCACGCACATGACAGGTAACCGTGGTACCCTTACCAGTTACAGAAAGACGAAGTTCACCACTCGGGTAGAACTTGGAGATGACTCCACTTACAAGATTGAAGGAGTTCGCTCAACTTCACTTCAACTTGACTCAGGTACGGTTCTTCATATTGATGATATTCTTTATGTTCCTGGGTTAAAGAAGAATCTTTTATCTGTTGCTGATTTAGAAGACAAGGGAAACAGAGTCCTCTTTATGGACAAAAAGGTTTTTTTATGGGCAAAAGACACAGATCTAGACTCAGCAGTTCAGATTGGGGTTCGAGAGGGAGACCTCTACAAGGCCTCCAAAGTTTCCACTCATGCTTTGGTACATCACGCAGTTGATCCTTGTGAACTTTGGCATAGAAGGTTTGGACACCTTCACTACACAGCTCTCCCAGGATTGCAGAAGATGGTCACAGGTATGCCAGAAGTTTCTCCAAAGCATGAAGGAATTTGCAAAGGATGTGCCCTAGGTAAGAACACTAAGAAATCCTTTCCCAGAAGCAAGAGTAGATCTAAAGGCATTTTGGATTTGATTCATTCTGACATTTGTGGGCCCATGTCTTCACCCTCGTTAAGTGGGTGTTTATATTATGTCTTGTTTATTGATGACTACTCTTGGAAGTCTTGGATTTACTTCCTTAAGGCCAAGAGTGAAACCTTTGACAAGTTCAAAGAGTTCAAGACACTGATTGAAAATCAGATTGGCAAGCACATGCGTATCTTGAGATCAGATAACGAAGGTGAGTATGAATCTAATGAGTTTGATGGTTTTTGTCGAGAAGCAGGAATCAAGAAAGAGCTGACAGTGCCTTACAACCCCCAGCAGAATGGGGTTGCAGAAAGGAAGAATAGAACGATCTGTGAGGCTGCTAAAGCCATGATCACTGATCTAGATCTTCCTTTGTCTTTATGGGCTGAAGCTACCGGAACTGCAGTGTTCTAGAACAGAAGCCCTCATACTATCTTGGGTGAGAAGACTCCAGAAGAAGTCTTCACCAAGAAGAAACCTGCAGTTGATCACATGAGGATATTTGGCACTCCTGTGTATGTTCATGTGGCAAAAGAAAAGAGGGCCAAGCTAGAGCCTTCCGGTAAGAAAGGCTTATTTGTTGGGTACAGTGATTGCTCGAAGGCTTATCAAGTATATATACCTAGACAGAGGTACATTGAGGTCAGCAGAGATGTGATCTTCCATGAGGAAGTGGTGTTTCGTAAAACACTGGAGCTTTCACCGAAAGATGCAATTCCTCCACTTGAGTTTCCAGATTCAGAAATTCAGAGGGAGGAAGAGTTTGATGATCAAACTCCAGATGTTCCTGAGAGCATTGAAAGTCCACTAGAAGAACTACTTGAAGTTCCTCCTTCCAAAAGGAGATCTGCTTGGTACCAAGAAACGGTACAAGAAGCCGAGAAGCATAAAGCTCCTCCAGGGACTTTCAGAGAAAGCATAAGACCACAGAAGTACTCCAATCTTATGAGTCAGATTATTAGTTCAGAACCTTCATCGCACGAAGAAGCAACAAGTAAACAGGTATGGGTTGATGCCATGATTGAAGAGTATAAGTCAATCATGAAGAATGATGTTTGGAAAGTTGTTCCCAGACCTACAGGAAAGTGAGTAGTGACTTCCAGATGGCTTTATAAGATCAAGCATGCTCCAGATGGCAGTGTGGAGAAGTATAAAGCTAGATTCGTAGCTCGTGGCTTCACTAAAAAAGAAGGCATTGACTATGACGAGACATTTGCATCTGTTGCCAGGTACACTACCATCAGAACTATCATCTCACTTGCTGCAGTATTCAGATGGAAGTTACATTAGATAGATGTAAAGACGCCTTTTGTTAAATTTTCATATGCTTAGCTAAGACATCAGTATTTCATTTCATTTTTCATAACAAAAGCATATAAACAGGATCACTGAAAGATAGACAAGCACAACCATACAAAAGGAACACAAAGATTTATCCTGGGAAAACCCTAAAGGGAAAAACCCAGCAAAAGCTTCCTCAATATAGATGCTCCAAAAAGATAAAAGATAAAACCAGCAAGGAGATCAAAGCTTGATCCTCCTCCTTCTCCAGCGACTTCTCTTCTCCACTAATGCGTTACACAAGTGAGAGTGTGTGTCATAAATGAGGAGCACTACACCTCTATTTATATTCATCCGTTCACTTAAGTTAACTCATCTATCATGTAGGCTCGAGTTA